>VXAU01003156.1:2354264-2386024 GCA_013399695.1 Formicarius rufipectus
CGCGGCGTAGAGCGTCCCGAGCAGCGCCCCGAGGTACAGCAGCGCCCCGCGGCCCCGCAGCAGCCGGGCGGGCCCTGCCCACAGCGCGACGACGCCCAGAGCGCACAGCGAGCCCAGCGACCAGAGTAGAGCGAAGCGCCGGGCGCGCAGCAGCAGCAGCGGCGAGCACAGCGCGGCCAGCACGAAGCACAGCGCGGCCAGCAGCAAGCACAGCGCGCCGCCCGCCAGGCGCTGCCACCGGGAAAGCCCCGCCACAAACGGGTCCGGCTCGCCCGCCCACGGCCACGCAGGGAGAGCGGCGCCCAGCCAGGCCCGCGGCCCGCCACTGTCCGAGGAGGGCGGTGGGGAGCCGGCGGAGGGCTGCGGCGCGGCGGCCGCGGAGGGGCGGGGGGTGGTGGCGGTGGTGTTGGCGGCGTTGGAGTGCGAGAGGTACTCGTGCAGCTGCCGAGCCAGGTCGGCCATGGCACGGCCCGTCAGCGGCACCGGCGCGACGGCGGCCACAGCGGCGCCGCCATCTTGAGCCGCACCGCGGCGGCGGCGCATGCGCGGGGAGGGCGCGGCGAGAGGGATCGGGTGGGATGGGTCAGAGGAGCAGAGGAGTGCTCAGGGATGGGATAGGATGGGATGAGGTGAGTTAGAGGAGCAGAGGAGTGCTCAGGGATGGGGTGGGATGGGTCAGAGGAGCAGAGGAGTGCTCAGGGATGGGGTGGGATGGGTCAGAGGAGCAGAGGAGTGCTCAGGGATGGGGTGGGATGGGTCAGAGGAGCAGAGGAGTGCTCAGGGATGGGGTGGGATGGGTCAGAGGAGCAGAGGAGTGCTCAGGGATGGGGTGGGATGGGTCAGAGGAGCAGAGGAGTGCTCAGGGATGGGGTGGGATGGGTCAGAGGAGCAGAGGAGTGCTCAGGGATGGGGTGGGATGGGTCAGAGGAGCAGAGGAGTGCTCAGGGATGGGGTGGGATGGGTCAGAGGAGCAGAGGAGTGCTCAGGGATGGGGTGGGATGGGTCAGAGGAGCAGAGGAGTGCTCAGGGATGGGGTGGGATGGGTCAGAGGAGCAGAGGAGTGCTCAGGGATGGGGTGGGATGGGTCAGAGGAGCAGAGGAGTGCTCAGGGATGGGGTGGGATGGGTCAGAGGAGCAGAGGAGTGCTCAGGGATGGGGTGGGATGGGTCAGAGGAGCAGAGGAGTGCTCAGGGATGGGGTGGGATGGGTCAGAGGAGCAGAGGAGTGCTCAGGGATGGGGTGGGATGGGTCAGAGGAGCAGAGGAGTGCTCAGGGATGGGGTGGGATGGGTCAGAGGAGCAGAGGAGTGCTCAGGGATGGGGTGGGATGGGTCAGAGGAGCAGAGGAGTGCTCAGGGATGGGGTGGGATGGGTCAGAGGAGCAGAGGAGTGCTCAGGGATGGGGTGGGATGGGTCAGAGGAGCAGAGGAGTGCTCAGGGATGGGGTGGGATGGGTCAGAGGAGCAGAGGAGTGCTCAGGGATGGGGTGGGATGGGTCAGAGGAGCAGAGGAGTGCTCAGGGATGGGGTGGGATGGGTCAGAGGAGCAGAGGAGTGCTCAGGGATGGGGTGGGATGGGTCAGAGGAGCAGAGGAGTGCTCAGGGATGGGGTGGGATGGGTCAGAGGAGCAGAGGAGTGCTCAGGGATGGGGTGGGATGGGTCAGAGGAGCAGAGGAGTGCTCAGGGATGGGGTGGGATGGGTCAGAGGAGCAGAGGAGTGCTCAGGGATGGGGTGGGATGGGTCAGAGGAGCAGAGGAGTGCTCAGGGATGGGGTGGGATGGGTCAGAGGAGCAGAGGAGTGCTCAGGGATGGGGTGGGATGGGTCAGAGGAGCAGAGGAGTGCTCAGGGATGGGGTGGGATGGGTTAGAGGAGCATAGGAGTGCTCAGAGATGGGGTGAGGTGGGTTAGAGGAGTGTGGGGGTGCTCAGGGATTAGATAGTATGGGATGGCATGGGATGGGTTAGAGGAATGTGGGGTTGCTCAGAGATGGGATGGGGTGGAGTTTTGGTTACGGTATTGCTGTTTGTTCTGTTCTGGNAGAGGAGCAGAGGAGTGCTCAGGGATGGAGTGGGATGGGTTAGAGGAGCAGAGGAGTGCTCAGGGATGGGATGGGATGAGATGGGATGGAATGAGGTGAGTTAGAGGAGCATAGGAGTGCTCAGAGATGGGGTGAGGTGGGTTAGAGGAGTGTGGGGGTGCTCAGGGATTAGATAGTATGGGATGGCATGGGATGGGTTAGAGGAATGTGGGGTTGCTCAGAGATGGGATGGGGTGGAGTTTTGGTTACGGTATTGCTGTTTGTTCTGTTCTGGTTTTGGTTTTACATATTTGTAGTTAAGAACTGTTATCCTTTTCTATACGTTTTCTGGTTAAAGTCTATTAATTTCAAAGGCTATGGTGCATTTTGGGAAGAGGTGCCTCTCTAGCCCATATAGGCGTCTTAGTTTTCTCCCCTAAACTGCTGTATCCCCTAAACTGCTGTATCCCACCGAAGGTTCCATTTTATTTGAAAGAAGGATCTGTCCCAGGGTATTTGCAGCATAATATTACAGTTTTTCTCATTCCCGAGATTTTGACATCACTGCTCCAGCAGCCCAACAAAGGGAGCTCTCGCCTCCAGCCCAGCGGGAGCTGAGCACCGTGTCCAGCACCAGGAAAAACCCCAGGGAAACTCTCTGCCCCTCCCGCCCCACTTCCCCCAGTCACTAAGGTGGAATGCAAAGCAATTAGCCACCCTTTTGTTAGCTGGTCAGGAGGGGTTGGGCATTAATTCCTAAGGGAGGGAAAAATGCCAGGAAAGATTTTGAAACTGTAACGGCAGAGAACAGGTTATTTATTACTCGGCTGCCCTTTGCATCTGGTTCTGCCTTATAATTGAGGTGTTTTTTTTTCTTTCTCTTTTTTCAGCCTCTGAAATTCACTGAAAATTTTTCCCAGCCCCGTTTGCTGGGGAAGCTGGCCAAGATGATGAAACAAAGAATTAAGCCCGACAGCAAAGAGCCATAGGGCCGAAGGTTCCATTTTATTTACAGCACTGGGAACACGGGGAGTAGCCTCTCCAAAGACACCTTCCCAAGACCCAGGGTTACATTTGAAACTCCCCTGGCCAAAATTCACACACTTGTAACAGAAGAGCTCCTTCTTCAGTGTCATCCTACTGTGCTCTGCGGAGCAAGTCTGCCACCTATTGTCCTTTTTCCCGGTAATAATTTGGGGAAGGGGCTTGGCCTTCATCCTTTGGGGGTCTTTGAGACATCATCATGTGTCCCCTGACTGAGCTTTCTTCATGGCATGTCCTTGCCCTGTCATGGTTCACTTTTACTGCCTCTGGCATTTAATCCATAGCTCTAATGAGCTACAATTATCTTTGGGCTATATATTTCTTTTTTAACTAGGCAGTGTTTACTGATTTAAACCTCTAGAATAGATGGGTCGTTTGATTTATTTCTTGCAGCTGCATGACTAATCTTCTTCAAGGTTTTCTTTATCTAAAGCTTTGCATGATTAAATAAAAATAACTATATATATTAGCACAAACTAAGCTAAACAAGGTTGGATACAAAGCTAGCTAAAAATCACAAAATTAGTACAAAATCCTGAGCTAACTGGGGTCCAGTTTTGAGAGGTTCAAAAGATCACATGATTATATGGGGAAGGGATAGAATCCATTTTTGGGGGTAGGGTCCTTTTTATAGGATAGGGTCCCTTTTCAATGACCAAACAAACAAACAAAACAAAACCCAAAATAAACAAACAAAAACCCAAAACCAAAATAAACAAAACAAAACAAAGAACACAAAAACCACACTGTGACTGATAGCCTGTGCATATTGGCATATTACATCCAGAACAGTGAAAAGAAATTTCCTTCCAAGATCCTTTTGCATAAATTTTCCATATGTCTCTCATTACTCTATTTTTTGCCCCATTTTTATCCTTGTCTATTCCACAAAACATTTCAGACTTAAAGCAGCTGAATTAGAGATTATTCTAAGGAGCAGTGGTCCTTCAGGTGTATGGGAATATAAAGCACTGCCAGGCTTTTGTTGGTGTTAAATCTTCAACCATTTCCTCTGCATGGTTGGTTTCTTGGAATATTTTTAATTAAATTTGGGGGAAGAGACACACTTGTTATCAACTTGCCTTATTTTTATGTGATTCTGTGATTTTATAGAATATATGCAAGTTCTACTCCTTTTGAAAACAGGGATTTAGAAGCCTGAAAATTCATAGCACAATGAGATTGTATCCCAGTTTAGCAATTTCAGACTGGCACTCAAAGGCATGACATAGAGGAGCTGAATTCCACTCAATGCTAAGAGCTCCTACAAGCAGGTCACACAAGACCTGTATGTGGTTTAAATGTCATTTTTTTTACCTCCCAGCATCTTCCACCTCTTCTGTTTAGGCATTCACACTTCAACATGCACATGCTTCAGAGTAAACCAATGCTTTCCTTCCTATTAAATGATGCATACCAGTGGGCTAGTGATCATCCTTGAACCTTGGCAAGAAATAGTTTACATCAATTAAAAAATTTAGTAAATAATTATTTCAAAATTATTTTGATTGCATCTCTATATTTTTAATCTTTTACCACAGAGAAAGATCATGTTACCCAAAAACCACATCTGAGCTGCCCACAACTACATCACCAGACTATGCCTGACGAACTGGGACCCTGGCCAATAAAACTTATCAGTGCTTAGACATCATCTAGACTGCTCAATTCTAGAATTTCCACTGCATCTGGGCTTTTGATTGGTTCAGAGATAGGGAAAAGAATTAAATTACCATTGCTACCTCCCAGTTTTTATAATGACTCTCAAAGGTTTTGGGATGTGTGCCTTGATGACGAGCTGGGCCATAACAGTGGGATCACATTTAGTTTGACAGAAAAGCTGGAAGTTGTTTACAGGCACAAAATTGTTCACATTCCTGACAGAGGTCTCACTAGGTCAGGAGAAAAGTATATATAGATAAGACTAAATAAATAGGGTGACCAACATCCAACTCATTGCTCTTCTTTTTCATGACTGTGGTGTATGATTTCAATGCAACTTCCTCTCCTTGAAAGGCTCAGTAGATCAAGGTTTATATCCACATATTCCAAAATGCTTCTTAAAACAACTTCCTCGTTAGAGCTGTCACTTTTTCTTCTCTCTCACTCCCAACAGCTGCTACACACCCAGAGGTTTTTCCTGTTGCATCCACAGGGCTTGTTCCTGTTTCAGGTAGTCAGAGATAAAACTAAGGTTCACAAGGCAGAGGTGAAAGATGAAACCATCCTAAGCAACCACACTATAATGCTTTTCCAATGTTGATGAAAATTTGCAAATGGCCTGCACTAATTGAAGCAAGAGGGTGGGATGCAGAGCATGGAATTCCAAAGGTAAATATTTATCCACTCACATGAGGTGTCTCAGTCAAACTGGAGCACCTGCATGTGCTTTCACCCAGGGTTCTTAGGCTCTTCAGGCGCTCAGGTAGAACACAACTTAACTGAGCACCAACTCCTACGCGCAGTAAATCTTGGCAAAGCTGCTCTGTTTCTGCAGTGTTCTGCCTTGGCTTTCAATCCAGGTGTCCCCAAGTTCCTCTGGCTGCAGTGACTGTCCCATGACACCAGACAAAGTCAGAAGCGTCTCAGAGCCGTGGAGCTATTGTAGCTGTCTGTTGCCTGGACTGCACCTGGTTTTGTTCTACAAGCACTGAACTGGAGAATAGTTTAGAGCGTCTTCTAGTAAGGCTGTCACCCTGTTGTGGGCAGAGTTCATAAGTCCCTCACATACTGCAGAAAAAGCTACTTGGGCAGTTCCACCATGCTTGCTCTCCTCTTTGAGGAAGGAAGAGCTTAGGGGGTTGCTGTTTCCTTACTTTCTCCTCAGTATAACCCAAGGAGAGGCTGAGTTTCTCTGTCTGCTTCTCTATCCTTCTTCATGGGCTTTAAGGAGGGAAGTAAGGGTCAGAGCAAAAGAGACCATTGAGGATCCGGGCTTGACATGGGAATCAGATACTTGCTTGCCTGATGTTCTAGTGATCTGGTTTGGAGAGCAAGGAAAACTTGAAAGTCCACAGAATGCCAATTCAAGCAGCAGCTTGAATCCACTTAGAGCAGAAGCTGCCAGATCCCAGTGCTGCAGAAATGCCAGCCAGAAAATGGTCTTTGGAGACAATACTAATTCTGGTGAGAGGGGAAAATGGCTAATTAATTTATTCTTGTCTAGATTTTAGGCAAGCATGGAGCATGTAGTAGCCCAGTGTTTGTGTCTATGGTTTCAGCTGTCTCCAGTGCTAATTACATGGGATTGGTGCTTAGATGAGGCTGTTCTTTCCCCCTTCCTTTCTCTAATACTTGACAACAACTTTGTTTTACTGCTCTAACAGATTTGTTGACATAAGTGACTTTTACAGGGTAGTTCAAAAAAGAAGTAGATTACCAAAAATAATTGGAAGGTTCTTAGAAGAGTGACCTTAAAATTCAGGGTCAAGATTTACAACTCTGGCACATCATCTGCCCCGGGAAGTTTTACACTCACATTTTAAATGGCAGAGTGAGTGCCATGTCTCATTATTCCTGTAGGGCAGGTCTGCTGCAAAACCAGGCATTTGTCCTCCCCTAGGGAGAAACAGGGAGGTGACAGCAGTAAGCCCCACTCATTTCTGCAGCTTTTTGGCTGGGCACTGCAGCAGAAATGCAGCAGCAATGTCCTTCTACTCCCTGCTTTTTGGGTGGCTTTTGAGCTCCTGTGTCACATGCAGCCTTTGACAGAGAATGGAGCTCCAGGAGGGTTTGGGTCTGCAGTCAAGGCCCCACTGCAGGGTTGGTGGGGTCATTCCTTCTCTTCCCTGGGGTGTTCAATGACTGCTCCCTTTTACCTTCCTTTACTGCTCTCTGAGCTGTCCAGGTGTGTGGAGAAATCTGTTCCCAAGCACCATTTGTAACAGAAATAGAAAACCCTTCCCAGTCCCCCTTACTTCTTTCCCTCAACAAAGCACAGCTCTTTGATTTCAGAAGTACTTCTGCAAGGACACAGCCCTTGAGGACACCCAGACTCAATCAGTCTCCTACTGACTGGCCCGCAGGGTCACTTAGAAATAAAAAGGGAGAGTCGCCTGGGACTCTGAGCAGATCCCAAAGGGGCTTTCCTGAAGATCAGGGTGAGAAAAGATGCTGAGATGGAGGTTTGGGGCAAACCCTCCTGTCGTCTCGTGGTCCTGCGCACCTCTGCCCTGTGGAGGGCTGCGATCCCAGGGGCAGCTCTCCATGCTGGAGGAGGCAGACCTGGCACAGCCACCTGCCAAAGGGCTCTCAGCAAATTCCCCCTCCTACAGCAAAGCATAACCTGCCTTGGCACTGGGGCTCTGTTGCTTGATGGCATCGCCTCATCCCCACGTGAGGGGCAGATGTGAGCCTGTGCTAAAGCCAGGGAGGGATTGAGAGGCTGAATCTGTAATGGATCCTTGCCAGTTGATCGGTGTTTACAGGCTCTGATCTGCTGCTTCTTGATTTTATTCCAACCCCTCGATTGAATTTCTCACATGTAAGTGAGCCCCCTGAGTCCATCCCGGCCATATATAATGGATGGCAGTGGAGGGGATGAACACAAGCATGGCTGAATGTCAACAACAGATGCCCGGGGAACAGCAGGACAGCAGGTCCCTCTGCTGAACATCCCACACCCACTGCCAGAACCTGCCTTCGGTGCCAGCCAGTGCAGAAGGCTTCCTCTGTCCCCAGCCTCGGACATTCTCCATGGGCCCAGGAGCAGGACAAGGCTTGAAGCCAAGTCACCGAGCCATTATCTCCAGGAACAGAGCCAGTTCCACCCACTGAGCCCCGGTGCTGCCACTCGATGCCCCATCAAATATTAATGCAATGCTCAATGCCTGCGTGCCCTGCCCCAGCACGGCAGCCCCGGCCCCTGGCCTCTGCAGGGCTGCCCGACCACTCCGGCCTCCCCTCCCACCTCGCACAGCTCACTGCTCCCCTCACTGGGACTTCGGGGGTGCAGCTGCGCCCACCTTTGGTGACAGGTGGGACTCGACTCCCTAACCTTGGCAGGGGCCCCCCACAGCAGGTAAGACCCCGCTGGGGCTGGGGCAGTGAGCACGTCCCCAGAGAATGCCAGCGCATCACCCCGGGGAGCAGGAGGGCAGACCGGGTCTATGGGATGTCCGGAGAAGGGCTGGCGGCCATGAGGCGGCCCTGGGCTCTGTCCTTGGCTGCAGGGGCGTCACAGACCACCCATTAGGGGAGAGGGGGCAGCAGGGACTCCGTCCCGTCCTCTGAAGAAGGCAAACCCACCCGTGGGTCTTCCCTGGGGAGCGTCTGCCTCAAGAACCGGGGTGGTGTGTCGGGTCAGCCGTCAGCTGGGGGGCCCGGGGGGTATGAGGGTTCACACCCCCTTGCTGCCCTCCCCTAGGAGGAGACCCGCTCCTCTGCCCCCCGCAGCCGCCCGGCCCGGCGGGGGATGGAGCCCAGCAGGTCGGTGACGGCGGAGATGAAATTCCGCAAACCCTCGCAGCGAGCCGGCATCCCAGAGCCCTTCCTCGCCCGCCCGGTAGGTCGCTGGCTCGGCCTGCGGCCCCCGGGTCGTCCTTTCGCCCTGCGCAGCCCTCCGAGCCCTCCGTGACTCTAATCCGCGCAGGACGGGGTGGCCGGGCCGGCGGGGTCCCCGGGGCCCGACCCCGCGGAGGCGGACGCGGACTCCCTGGTGCCCACGCACGACGAGCGGGGGCAGCTCATCCCCGAGTGGAAGCGGCAGGTGATGGTGCGGCGGCTGCGGGCCCGGCTGGCAGACGAGACGGCGGCGGGGGAGGTACGAGGAGCGCGGGGCGAGGAGGGGGCGCTGCCCGTCGGGGATCGCTAACAGCGCATCTCCGCAGGACGCGGGCGTTTGGAGCTTCTCGCCGTCCCACCAAGCCGTGCTGGGCCCCTTCGGGGAGCTGCTGACCGAGGCGGACCTGCATCAGCTGGAGGGGGCGGTGGAGAGCCTGCGGCTGCGGCGGCGCGGCGAGGCGTACCAGGGCGAGCTGCGGCGCCTGGTGCGGGAGCTGCGCGCCCTCCTGCCCGCCCCGCTGCTCAGCATCTCCGTCCGCAGCCCCCCGCCCGCCCCCGGGCAGCCCCTGCCCCTCTGGTGAGGGCGCCTGGCCGGCGCTGTCAGCAGCCTGGCCACGCTGCTGGCCCACGCCGAGGGTGCGTGGGGCCCCCGCGCCGCCGCTCCCGTGGACCCCGTTCCCCCTGCGACCCTCGGGCAGCGCCGGGAGCCGGCGGGCAGCCTGGCACAGCGAGAGATCCGGCAGTGCGGGGTCTGTGTCCGCAGCCTGCGCGGCGCCTTCGAGCCCGCCTGGGGGGCGGCGGGGGCGGCCGCGGGCGGCGAGGCGGAGGCCGCCAGCGACTCGGGCATCAGCTGTGAGGAGGCGTTTTCCGACGGCGGGGGCTCGGGGCCGGCGCCGAAGTGGGGCAGCCTGAGGAAGGAGCGCATCGTGATGCTCTTCCTCAGCCACTGGAGACGCTCCGCCTACGCGCCCCCGCGGTCCGGCGCCGGGGACCCTCGGGGGGTGGCGGGGAGCGGGGAGAAGGGGGCGGCCCGGCTGGAGCGGCAGCGGGAGGTCCTTCAGAAGCTCCTGGATGACTGGCGAGACGCCGCCTCCCGTCGCCCTCCGCCGCCCCCCGCCCGTGCCCTGCTGTCCCCGGAGCAGTTCGTGTCGGCGGCGGGGGGCGGCCCGGCCGACTACGAGAGCTTGTCGCTGGAGCTGTTCATGCTGGGCTATTTCCGCATCTTGGAGCAGGAGCTGCCCCCCGAGGAGCGCCGAGGCCGCCACCTGCTCTGCTTCGAGGTGTTCGAGCAGCTGGGCCGGCACGGCTGGCGGGCGGTCCGTGCCTTCCACCGCGCCGTCACCGACGAGATCGCGGCCGGCAGGCGCGGCTGGCGCGACGGCTTCGACGACATCAAGGCACGGTATTTCGGGTCCTCGCACAGCCCGACCCAGCGACCGGGCGAGTCCGGGGAGGAGGGGGAGGAGATGTGCCGCTACATCGATCGCAGCTTTGCCTTCTGGAAGGAGAAAGAGGCCGAGATCTTCAGACTGGAGGAGTGATGCGTGGGGAGGGGGGACTGCGGGGGGCTGTGGATGCCATGGGCTACAATAAACACGTCGGTTCTCTTCCAGCTGAGCGAGGTTTCCCGGGGCGATGGAGAAAGCTGCTGAGCGAGGGCGCCAGCCCTGGCACTTCGGTCCCTCCCCCTGCCCCGGGTCGGGTGTCTTGGCCCCCTCCGGCTGCTGCCGCGTGGTCGCAGCCGCCGCCGAGTGAGATAACGACCTATATTTATATGGGCACCGGCAGTCCCAGCCGGGGGAGACAGGAGGGGCATCGCGGGGACCCCCGCCTGCAGGCAGGACGGAGCGGGCGGTGCAGTGCGAGCCTGGCTCCCCAAGGCACGGTGCCCAGCCGGCCCTCGCACGAATTGGGGGCTTCACTAAAAGGCTGCAACGCCGGGGTGCGACGGGGGGTGGGCGGCGGCGGCGGCTCTGCCCGTGCGGTGCCTTTAAGAGCAGGGAGCAGTGTTCCAGGTGCCGCCTAAAAATAGCCAGTGCCCCCCGTCCCGGCTAATCCCGTGTCGGGCGGCGTGTCCCTGCCCAGCACCGGCACCGTGGCCGCTGCCCTCCCGCCGGCCGCTCGGGGCTGAGGAGCGCCGGCGACAGCGGCAGCGACTGCGCTGGAGGGGGACTCAACCCAGCCTCAAATCACCCCCGAAAGGCCGGTCGCATCCTCGGCAGGGCTGCTGCGGTGTGGGGAGGTGAAAACGCGGCGTGGGAGCGGAGGCGCTGCGGGTAACATTTCTGCCACCGCTGCTGAGCGTAACTCGGGCTCTGGGGAGGCGAGGGGGGTGTCGGGGCGGGAGGAGAGGGAGACGGTATTGCCTTTTTCTGGCAGGGAAGCCCTCGCCTGGCTCTGCTCGGTTGCTACCTGCCTGCCAGGCCCTACGGCACCATGGTGAGGAACGTGGATGACTTTGACTTCTGCCTGCCTTCACATGCCCAGGGTGTGCTGGAGGGGCTGCAGCAGCTGCGGACCAACCCTAAACTGGCTGATGTGACACTGGTGGCTGGCAGGCAGGAGTTCCCTTGCCACCGTGGTGTCCTGGCCCTCTGCAGCCACTACTTCTATGCCATGTTCTCCGGTGATTTTGCCGAGAGCATCGCGGCGCGGGTGGAGCTGAAGGAGGTAGATCCCGGTGCTCTGGAGATACTGCTCGACTTTGCCTACACAGGGAAGGTCACCATCAACCAGGGCAACGTGGAGGGGCTGATGCGGACCTCCAGCCAGCTCCACTTCCCTGCTATCCAGAAGGTCTGCAGCCGCTACCTCCGGCAGCAGATGGATGCCACTAACTGCCTAGGTATCTGTGAGTTCGGTGAGAGCCATGGCTGCCCTGAGGTTTCCTCCAAGGCTTGGTCTTTCTTGCAGGAGAACTTTGAAGCCGTCTCTCTGCAGGAGGAGTTCCTCCAGCTCTCGAAGGAGAGGTTGGCCATCTACCTCTCCAATGACCAGCTGCAGGTGCAGGAGGAACGTAGCCTGGTTGAGGCTGTGCTGCGCTGGGTACGCCACGACCCAGGGCCTCGAGCCCAGTTCCTACCCGAGCTGCTGGAGCTGACCCACTTAGTCTCACTGCCTGACCAGTACCTGCAGAACCTACTTGCCACTGAGCCCCTTGTCCACGACTCAGATGCCACCAAGGCCCTCATTGCCCGATCCCGTACCATGGTGGGTACCCCATGCACCCAAATCCCACTCCTTGAGCCAGGAGAGAGCAGCTTGATGGTCCTGCCCTGGCCTCTACATCAGGTGCAGAGTGACACTGGTGCCCTGAAGAACACGCCAACCCCACCGCAGAAGCTGGAGGAGGTGCTGGTGGTGGTCGGTGGTCACGTGCTGGAGGATAGTGAAGATGAGGGGAGGGAGCTGGAGATGCCAGCTGCCCCCAGGAACTTTGCATTCTACAACCCCAAAAGTAGTAAGTGCCCACCTCCCCCTCCATTCTCCCTCCATGTTAATTAACTCTCTGTCTACCCCAAAGCCACCTCTGGCCAAATTAGTGTCAGTTTGTAGGAACACTCTTTGGGCTGCAGGATGGGGTTCAGACAGGGCCATTGCTGGCTGGGGGGGTCATTGCTTGACACTCCTGGGTTTCAGAGCGGTGGATGGCTCTGCCCGACTTCCCTGATTACAACAAATGGGGCTTCTCCCTGGTGGCTCTGAACAATGACGTGTACATCACAGGTAGGTGCCAGGCCTGCTGGTGCAGGGTGGGGGTCTCCAAGGAGCAGGGATGGATGACGGAGGGCAAACATGTGAGCACAAGGCACTAACGTGGGGCCAGGGGCTCCTCTCTGAGCAAAGTCCTCTACTTACTCCCAGCTTTGGCAAACCTGGACACTGGCACAAGGTGCCCAGGGACAGCTGCACTCAGAGGAAGTGGCCCATCTGACCCATCTCTCCCTAGGTGGCTCCCGGGGGTCCCAGAATGACACGTGGTCAACAACCCGGGCATGGTGCTTCTCCCCCAGGGATGGCATCTGGAAGCCCATCGCTTCCATGCTGAGAGCCCGGACAAACCACACCAGTGCTGTCCTCAATGGTGAGATCTACGTCATTGGGGGTAAGGCTGTGAAGACCCCACGGTTGCTGCCGGGGTGGGAGGGAGCCCGTGGGTGCCCCAGAGCTGCAGGGTGGCTGCAGCATCCCGTCACCCTGCAGGGACGACGGTGGACGTGGTGGAGGCAGAGCGCTATGACCCCTACAACAAGAGCTGGTGTGCCATCAGCCCAGCCCTCAAGTATGTGAGCAATTTTGCAGCTGCCAGCTGCTTGGGCAAGCTCTACCTGGTGGGCTCTTGTGCTGTCAAGTACAATGCACTCACCCTGCAGTGCTACAACCCTATCCAAGGTGAGAGTGGACCCTGCTACTGTGCCCCACTGGGGGAGAGGCTGGTGAGGGGGGACCACCCCAGGCAGTTCTTCCTGGTGCAGGGTGGGGGTCTCCAAGGAGCAGGGATGCATGACAGAGGACAAATATGTGAGCACAAGGCAGTAGCACGGGGCCAGGGGCTCCTCTCTGAGCAAAGTCCTCTACTTACTCCCAGCTTTGGCAAACCCTGTGCTTCCTGTCCTGTGTGTTGCAGGCAGGTGCTAGCTAAGGGTGTGGCACAGGGAACGTGGCTCCAGCAGGAGCATGACTGCCAGCAGCACAGTCCTGAGCTGCAGACACCTGACACGGCCTGGACCTGAGCTGCAGGGGAGTGGGATCTCTGGGGCATAGGGGTGGGGGACGCTGCCTGCCTTAGGAAGAAACTAACCCCCTGTGACAATGCCACCTCCTCGGGTAGCCTGTCCCCCATCCCACAGTACCACTACAAACTGTGTCCCCATCCCCTCTGGTATTTATGTAAGTTCCTGGGATGGGGCCTGCAGGAGCCAGTGTGCCTGGTTACTCTGCCTTTCAAATTCTCCCTGAAACAGCCATGGGCTGGGCAATGCTCTTTTCAGTCACTGGCAGTTGCATTGAGAGCCCAGGGTGGGATGCACTGCTGATGCCTGCTCCTTGCAGATTTGTGGAGTGTGATCACGTCCCCCTTCATCCCCAAGTACCTCTCGGCCCCACGCTGTGCCACCCTACGCGGGCTCATCTACCTCATTGGGGACAACACCAAGAAGGTCCACGTGTACAACCCAGAGGCCAACATCTGGCAGAAGGTTGTGGGATGTGGGGCCAGCCAGAATGACCCTCCCAGGGAGGTGGGAAAGATGTTCCCACCTGCTCCCTCCTGCCCAGTCACCCCTTGGCTCTATTAACTCCTGTGGAGCTGAGGATGCCCCAGTCCTTCTTCCCCTGCTCCCTAATCACACCTGCTCTAGAACCAGGGGCCTCCAAACCTCACAGAGAGGATGGGGCAGGGAGTCACATCTGGTGGACTGATTCCCTCTGCAGTGGGAGTGGGAAGTCACCAGGGAGTCCCTGGCATATCTCACCCTGCCCCTCAACACAGGTGCAGCTCCTGCATATGCTCCACGAGAATGGTGGGATGGTGGCACTGGGTGACAGTCTCTTTGTCACTGGTGGCCACTGGAAGGGCATGGATGGGGACTACCGGGTAGAAATGGAGGTGTATGACTGCACCAAGGACCTCTGGACACGGGAGGGCTCCCTGCCCTGCCTCTGGCTCTTCCACAGCTCCTCCTCCATCTTCATGGACACTTCTAAGTGGACAGAGGCTTTCCAGGGTGACCATAGGTGGTAGGAGAGCCTGTCGCCTTATGCAGCCACACTCCCCTCTTGTGTCTCCCAGATGCCTGTTCAACCCTGTGAGGGGAGATGGAAACCCCTCTGCCAGGCTGGCTGGGGCATCAGGAGCATGTTTCCCCACCACCATCACAGGCAAAAGGCTTTTCCTTATAAAAATGCCTTGGCTAATGCTCTCTTCTTTTGGTTTGTGGTTTTGACTTTTTGTTTTTAGAACTGCCTTTCCTTGCACCCTCCAAAACCCTGAAGCTTTTAGGGTATTTCATGGCCTGACAACGTGTGGTCCATCCCATCAACGTCATATATTGATGCTTGGGGGCCATGGCCTCTTTCCCCATTCCACTGATGTCCAGAATGGGAAAACCCAAGTGGGACCAGGGGAATCTCTTTCCCAACACCCAAAGCTCTCTGGCCCCTCACCGGCTTAGATTTAAGTGTCAGACCTGCCCCAGCACCCTGTGGCGCAGAACGGCAGGAGATAAACCAGGTTTTGGATGCTTCGTGTCCTCAGGCGGCCCAGCAGCCCGTGGTGAGGTGCCTAATCCTGGTTCCTCTCCTGTGAGACGCAGCATGCACTCCCGGGGAAGTGCTCCGCGGTCACGGTGGGGCAGCCAGCACCTTGTTGGCGCCCTGCTCCCGGTGCGGCGCCTGCTGCCCCAGCCCCGCGTCTGCCGGTACAGCTGCCGGAGGGATGGGCGAGTACAGAGCATCGCGTCCCTGACGGCCGGGAATACAACCAGCATCGCCGCACGGTTTAGCTGTCCTGCCTTAGGTTGTTTGCTGTTTTAGAAACGCTAAAGAGGCGTGGGACGGGGTGCGCACCTCCCGCTTGAGGAGCCCCGCAGGGTTTTAAACGCGGGGAGTTCCCCGCACCCCGAGGGCAAAGCCCAGCAGCGGGGCGGGCCCGGGACGGGCTCGGGAGCCGCCCTCCCGGTAGCGGTGACGGCGGGATGTGGCTGCGGGAGCTGTGCCTGGTGCTCCTCTGTTCCGCCAGCACCGGCTCCGAACCCCCGCGGGCTGCCCCGGAGCGATCTCCGGGCCCGGGGGCAGCTGCGGGACGCGGGATGCCGGGGGCGGCCGGCGTGGACCCCCGACAGGCGTGGATGCTGCTTGCAGGGAGCCCCCGACGGGAGAGCGGCCGGCGGAGCCGCGGCGGGCCGGGGGATGCTCCGGCCACCACCCCGGCAGCCCCCCGTGTGCCGGGAGAGCTGCTGAGGGAGCTGCGGCTCCTGCTCAGAGGTACCGGCGTGGGGACAGGAGGAAAGGGGGAGGGCGAGCGGGGAGAGGGGGCGGGCAGCAGGCTGAGACCAGTAGGGTTGGGCGGCAGCGCCAGGGAAAGTGGGGGTGCTTTTCTAACGCCGAACCCCGGTGGGGTTTGGGATCAGGAATGACAAAGGAGCAGGTGAAGATGCAGAGGGCAGCTTGGGAAGGGTGTGAGGAAGATGAAGGAGGCAGTCCCAAGGGCCGAGCCCAGCATCGCGTGGAAGCCGCCTTCCGCTGCCGAACGCGAGAAGACATTTATGTGGAGCAGAGAACGCGGCAGGAACTGCAGCTGTTCTATATCGTTAGTGTCCAGCCTGCCCCTCTTCCCTCCCTGCCGGGGTACCTGCCCGGCCACAGCAGTTCCTTCTCTAACTCCAGCCATTCCCTGTCCCAGCCCGACAGGGAGGGGATGTTCCACCGTGGTCCGGGGCTGAATCTGACCAGCGGGCAGTACACAGCCCCCATCGCAGGGTACTACACCTTCACCGCCACGCTGCACATCGGTGAGCCCCCGGGCAGCCCCACGGCCCTGCCGGGCTGGGCTGGGCTGGCTCTCACCCCTGGGTCTGTCCCAGTGCACAGGGAGCCGCAGAGGAAGAGGCCGGTGTGCCAGGGGCCACGCCTTCGGGTGCTGATCTGTGTGCAGTCCCGCTGTCAGCACAACGGGTATGGCAAGGCAAAGCCGGGGACGCTGGGCTGGGGAGAGGGGAAGGAATCCAGCATCCCTGGGAAAGGAGGGGTATACTCTCCCCAGCACCAGCCTCCCTCTTCTGCAGCCATTTGGAGACTGAATCCCGGCTGGAGAGCAGTGGTGACCTTTCCACCATCTCTGTCACTGGAGTCCTTTACCTGCAGGTTAGTGGTGCCAGCTCCACTGGGGACAGTACTGGGCAGGAAGGTGCCTTCCATGGCCCCAGCTCAGGGTCGGGCATCAGGTCTGCTTCTCCAAGCCCCATGGACAGTCAGGGCAGAGCTCTGCTGGTGCACTACAGCACAGACTGTGGTTGGGCTGCCCTAAAGGCTTTGTGATGTGCTTTTCACAGAAGGAAGGGTGTGAGCAGCTCCTCCAGCTGTCAACTGCTGTGCACAGGGCAGAGCTTTCTCCTTGGCTGTGTCAGGCCATGCCTGGTGCTCAAGGGAGGTGTCCCAGCCCTGCTAAGCCCTCTCTCCCTCCAGGCTGGGCAGTATGCCTCTGTTTTTGTGGACAATGCTGCAGGCTCTCCCCTCACCGTTCGAAGCGGCTCCGATTTCAGCGCCGTTCTGCTGGGAGTGTGAAGAGACACCAGGCAGGGCACTGAACCCGTGCCAGGAGCAGCCAAACTCTTCCCTCTGCCAGCCACCATCACATCTGCCCTGCTCAGCACTGAGCCCCTGCAAGAGCATTTGCTCTTGCAGGAACTGCAGTCTGGACTGATACTGCTCATACTGCAGAACCAGATGAACAAAAGATCATGGAGGAGGTGATGATGATAATAAAACAGCCTGACAAGGACCTAAAGGCATTCACTTTTAACTAAAGGCTAAGCCTCAAGGTTTATCTTGAAAAATGCTGCTGACACTGCCAGCAGATGGTTGCCTTCTCCACAGGGCTCAGCTCACACCATGCCTGGGACAAAGCCTCCACCTCCATTTTTGCCCTCAGTGGACTTCCCTGCCCTGCCCAGTGTCTCAGCAGTCCAAAGCAGATTATGTATTGCTTTAGCTGTCCTGCAGTGTATGAGCAGTTTGTGACAGAAGCACTAATCATTAAAGCAACATCCCAATATTCTGCACATTCAATTAAAGCAAATTCTCATGCTATGGCTTTCCACACCAGGCGTTCCCTGCCCATGGCATGGGGCCCAGGCTGTGGGCAGCACAGATAGGCTCTTTGCTCTGGCTCTGATAGCTGCCTGAAGATGGGCACAGGGCTACGTGACTGAGCAGGGGCTGCAGGAGAAGGAGCTGGAAAGGCTGGGCCTTTGATTTCTTAGTAGCACTTAGTCCTGGGCAAGTTGTGCCAGCAACACCTCAAGATGGTCTGAGCCGCACCCAACCCCACCTCCCCTCAGGGATCCGGGCACACAGGCAGGAAGAGGCATCTTCTCAGTGCTGAACCGTGCTTCAGGAGGGCTTTCTTGACCCTGTCTGCCCTTCTCCACAGGCTGCATCTCCTCAAGAAGCCTGGTGAAAGAGCTGTTGCAGCAATTTGTGGTTAAGAGTGTTTGCATCCAGGGAGGAGGAGGGGGGGGTAAAGCTCTGGCTTATACAGTTTGAATACTGACTTCTCCCTCCAAGCAAAGGGAACTTTTATCTGAAAGCAAAGCCATGTTTCTCCCATAGCTGATCAGGCAGGCAGCATTCTCCAGGCAGGGATGAGGCCCCTGAGCTCCTGCCCAGCTGAGGAGCTTGGCCCTGGCAGCACCTCCCGGTCCCCATGGCATGACAAGCCAAGGCAGCCTCACTCTGATCAGCTGCCTCTCTTCCTTCTACACACACCTCAGAAGGTACAAAGGGACTCACTGTCCAAGAGTGTAGCTTGTCCAGCTGTAAGCTGTCCTGTGCATGTGAAGTATCAAGAGCTCAGCACACTTGAACACAAAACTGCAAGAACTGATTAAATTGGAGGTACTAGGGGGGTAATTTAAGGGTTGGGAGAGGACACAAGCTCAGTCAGCTCCAAGGGAGAGGAACTGCATGCATAGTACTTGTGCTTGGGCCACCCTGAGGGGTGATCTTAGGAGCTCTCTTCAGTAGCAGTATGCTGCTTGAGAGTGCATGTTCAGGAACCCTCCTGCAGACCCCACCCTACCAGGAAATTCAAACAAGTAATTTTTTTACTTCCACTAAAACTGGGGCTCAACCTGCCTTTCTAACTGTCTGGCTACTCCCAAGCACAGTGAGACCTACTCCACAGCACTTGCTTTTCCCCTTTGCCCTGACCAATGGGCATTTTATGAACATTGTTATTAACCATAACAACCACTGTTGTACCATAATGCTGCATATTCCAATCCCAGCTTGGAGCTGTGCTTTCAGAATTCCTCCCAAATGGAAGGAAAGAAGCATTTTGAGAGGAGGGAGAGGAAGGGAAGACAGAGAAGACCAAGCTAATATTACTCACATCTCTTGTGCTGGAATGCAGTGGGACCCTCCTGGAGGGAGCCACAGAGCTGGGAGCATGGCTCAGCTCTCACAGCATGGCCAGAGCCCTCCCCAGTGCAAGGGGTGGAAAAAGGGGGAGGGCAAGTTGCCCTTCTGAGATCTGCCATCAGGGTTTCTTTTGCCACACTCTGAAGCAATTCCATGCTACTCTGTGTGGGCTCTCCAAATTTGGCATTTGTGAGCAGAAGCACCAGAGTGTCTTGCTAACAAAGGGATTCCCTCTCAGCTCATCCTGCAATGCAACCTTACCTCAAAGTGCACAGGAATGGCTGGGAGCAGAACAAGCTGGTGGAAGGCAAGTGCTACCCAAAATCTGTGCCAGAGACTCACTCCCTCCCTCAGTCCTCTGCAGGAGATGCAGAGAGTTAGCATGAGCCAGACTGGGTTAGCCTAAGCCCATGAAGTGTAACTGAAAAGTGCTGGAGTAGAAACACATGAAAGATGATCAACCCACCTGTCCAAACAACAGGACAGCTTTGGTGTAATCCACAAAACAGACAGTCCAGAATCTGGGACCATCTCCCAAAGTTCTGGGAATACAGGTAACAGAAATGAGCCCAGGAAGCCTCACAGTCCTGTCCAGGGCTATGCACAACATGGTAGATACCACTGCACCAACCTGCCCACCTGGCCAGGCCTGCAACTGGGCCTCATCAGACAAGGAACTTATGCAAGTACCCACTGCACAGACCCCCTGGCTCACCCCCATCACTGCCCCAACTCCTCCAAAGGATGGGAAAGCTGAGTAAGCAGAAATTTAAGAGCTTTGGTCCAATCCGTTTAGGTCTCATTCTGTCAATTGGCCTTAAGCCAAATTTTCTCTGGAAAACAGCACACTGACTGTCTGCAGCAACAGCTGGTTCAGGCATCGGGAAAGGATGAGATACCAGACATTTATTAGCAACAAGTACCTAAAATCTGAGATGCAAGCTTGCCTGTGCTATCTGAGGAGCAGGCCTGTAGCTCAGCTGCCTGGCAGGTCTATTAGCTGAAAACACTTTTCCAAGAAAAAAAAAAAAAAAACAAAACCCACCAATATCAGGAGCAAACTCCAGATGCTTTTTCCATACCGACATTGGGGTAAAAGTCCAGCATGTTCTGCAAGCAGAGGGCAGGTACACTGCTGCTCTGCAAGTGGTGTTGGGTCCCTCAGCTGTGCAGGCAACCTCACAGCCCACCTTCAGAGTCAAGAGTTCCTTCCCAGCACAAAGAGGACAGCCCACACCACACCCCAAGCTAGTGGCTGGAGTACCACACAGTCTGTATGGTACAGCCTGCCTAGAATTCAGGACTCTCCCAGAGCCTTGCACAAAGCTGAAGGGAATGGAGAGCAGAGCTGCCCCCCCCCCCACTTTGAAGCAGCAGGGAGCTCATGCCCCCAGATGCCTCTTGCTAGCACCCCTGCCAAATGGATTTGCTGACAGGAGACGTTTTGCACCTGCCGATCCGCATTAACAGCCACTTAGTAAAGGCTAACTAAGTGAGCCAAAAGTATTAGAAAAAAAACCAGCTTTATTTACACTGAAGGGCATCCAGCAGGCCCCTCCCTCCTCCCTTGGGCACACAGGCACACACAGAGACTCCTCC
This sequence comes from Formicarius rufipectus, assembly GCA_013399695.1. Taxonomy (NCBI): domain Eukaryota; kingdom Metazoa; phylum Chordata; class Aves; order Passeriformes; family Formicariidae; genus Formicarius; species Formicarius rufipectus. The sequence goes on from VXAU01003156.1 coordinate 2,374,568, forward strand.
CTGTCCTGACAAGCGCCGCACCTCATCCCTCAGTGCTCTATCCGGACCAGCATGACCGTGACGTTGTCTGCCGAGCCTCGCTGCACTGCCTTGTTGGCCAGCCTGTTACATGCAGCTTCGTAGCGGGCATCTGCTTCCAGCTTCCCTTCTCTCATCTGGATGTTCTTATCCTGCTCGGGGAAGGAAAGATGACACTGATTGCTCCCAGCAAAGGTAGATACAAACAAATTGTGTTTTCCAAGCACGGGGAAGCAAAACAAACACAGACAACCTTGGGAATAAGGGACAATATCCTGGCAGAAGTCTATTTGATGCCCTCTGCACTGACAAACCCAGCCCCCACGCTGCTTTCTTCTCACCTCCAGGCAGGACACAATGAAGTTCACAGCTTCTTCTGGTGTAAAGACTTTAAAGAGGCCGTCACATGCTATCAGAATGAACCTGAAAGTCAAGCGGAGACAGGTTCTGAGGCTGAATCTTTGACTCCTCAGCTACACCAAAATCCGTCCAATTTTATAAACATCCACACTACAATCCAAAGGAAAGATGCCATAAAGCTTATCTGATAATCCCTTGGAACCTACTATGCATGGAGCTAAGGCAATTCAAAATATGGGCCAAAGAGCCAGGCAACTAGTGTATGACCTAGATCAGGACATCCTGGCAGTGCTACCAACACCAGCAAGATGACATACAACACCCTGCTGGAAAGCTCCATTGTTTCTCTAAGAACTGCTTCTTTCCTTTGAGTCCTTTTCATTCACATATTTTCCCTGTGAAGCAGGTAATGCAAGGAAGCAAACACAGTTTAATCTTTCATGTGCATTCCTTTAAACCCTTTACATTTCTACACTCCTGACACAAATTCAAAAGAAAAGGAAACGGCACAAAAATGAGCTGAAAAGTCTGACACAAAGTATTGCCACAGGCTGCAAAAAGTTGAAGGGATACAAAGCCCAAGGCAGGTACAGCATCCCTCCTAGGATGGGGGAAACAGCCCACTGTGCACTACTCCCTGCCTGCACATGGTTTAACTGGGAGCCCTAACCAGAGTCACCAGACAAGGAAAACTACAACCACCAGCCCACACAGGTGGTCAGCCTGCATATGTCTCTGATAACATCATTTCAGAGCCTGACACTCAGAGTATCTTTAGAAATACTTCAGTGGATCCCTTGATACGGAACTCTAATCCCAGAAAGAGCAGCAGCACTGGATTACTCTCACCTCCAAGAGCCTGCAGAGCCCTACTGACAGGAAAGCTCACTGCAATTTAGCACTGCCAATCACACTATGGAAAAATATCTCAAATCTTCAGACACCAGAGCCAAATGTGATGGTATTTATGGGCACTACAGCTGTCAGAAAGAACTCTTGGACAGGATGAACTTCTGAGAACTCAAGCCTTAACCACTTGCTTGAGCAATGCTGTGGAAACTTGCATTTCCACATGTACAAAATGTACATGTACAAAATGTGCAAAACACACCTAAGGCTCATGTAATGTACACTACTGATTGTTATGAGGCTGGTTCCTCCAACAGGAGCCTTCAAAGTATCCTGGCAGAGCCAGGAGCATTATCCCACTGTACTGGTAAGGAACAGGAGTAGAGAGACATCAGCAGTAAGAGTATCCTCTGATTTTGGGGATCAGTCTGAAGTGCCTTGGCCCTAAACAGCAGAGCAAAAAGGGTTGTGCAGTTTGTGCTCCTTGTGCTGAGCAGAGCTGGGACTCGGCCAAGCCCCAGTATCTGGGCAGGATTTACCTGTCGTTGTGAGTGAGTTGGCAGCGTTTGATATCCGGCACAGAGATGACCCCGCAGCGTTTGTACTGGCCATCGCCAATGGAACGCGAGACCTCCAGCACTCCTAGGACTCTTCCATCCCTGCTCAGGGAAAAGAAGACACTGAGAGCCCTCCCCACACACATGTACCTTGCTGCACTGCCTGATGGGGACACTTGATGGTTCGTTCAGCTGCCTCATACAAATAGAGACCCACTTGCCCAACAAGTTCAAATCTTCCCTTCAAAGTCTCCTTCCCTTCCTGCATGTTTGTGTGAAGGAGGAGGAAGAAACAAAGTCAGGAGACTTCAAGCCTGTTCTCTGTCTCCCTGCTCTAACTCAAGTCCTGCTTAGCCTAGAAAGCAGAGTTATATGTGAGCTGAACTCACAGAGGCATAGGTTTGAATACAGAGACTATTTTTTGGCAAGATACCTAGCAAACTGCACTTCAGTAGAAGAACAGAGTGGCAGAGGCAAGAGCAGATCTGGGACAGCAGCCTCTTCTGTGCCCTGCCTATCAGGAGACCAATATAGACTGGCTTGGTTGCAGGCAGTTCCCAGGAGTGAAAACCATGGCACCTTCACCCGATCACTTGGCCTTTAGTAACCACTGATCACACCAACCAGTTCTGTGAAACCCAAGTTACAATCCTCCTTAGGAAGCAGCCCTGGTTTGCTAAACTTTTCTAATTAACCAAGTTCCCAATAGAAACAGCTTCCCACATTCCACCTTTCCAACAACTGAGCATCTTCTCAAAAAGGCTCTTCTGTGCCCTCTGGGAATACACAAGCTTATTCATCTCATAGTCCAAGCTTGAGATAAAAGCAAGAAGAAAGGCACGTCCCAGAGAAGAGATCTGATGCTCACACACTTTGTGACTTATCTCTCGGGTCCAAAATGATGAACTGTGAGCAGTAGGAGAGGCTCCCAGTCAGTCAAGGACCAGTTCTGAAAAGAGCTAACAGACACTGAGCCATCTCTTTGCTGCGTGCAAAGATAGATCAGTGCAAAGCATAAGTAGCAGCATGTGCTCTTCAGAGATAAGGGGAATAAAGCACTCCAGACACGGCAGCCTGACAGAACTGAGCCCACCCCTCCCCACGCCAGGGCACGTTTTGCCTCCTCACGCATGACAATACTTCACCTGCACCGAATCCTCTTTGTGAGGATGCCATTCAATCAAGAAACAGCCTTCAAAGAAGGAAGAGAACCTAGCCAGGGAAATCAGACACAGCTGCTGTGTTTGGCAACAGCTCCCAGAAGAGCCCAAAACTCCTATCTACACAGGAACATTAAGGTTATCCTATTCTGGCTCCAGAAACCACCCTCCTAGTGCAGACAGCCTCAGTACATCAGTTAACCTCAGGGTAGCAACACCAACTGGTAGCAAGGACCTCTCGTGCCCTCCATCCTCCCTCTCACAGGACAAGGACAGAAAAGGCATGCTGCAAGCAAGGCAGTGAGTTCTGTGCAGCACCACAGTGTACAGAAAGCAATAACTTCAACAATCCAGTCCAGCTCTATTGGTCTAAGTCTGTAGGTGAAGCTTAAGCATACCCATGCTGGTATCCCACTGCCAGGCTTTCACACAGGTCTTGCCTTAGCCAGTGTAAGTCTGTGGGAAAAAAGCCCACATCAGCCAACTCCAGCCACCAAATCCTTACACATCTCAGGCACCACTGTGCCTCCCACAGGCAGCAACAGATTCTCTCCAGGCTCTCCCTAGAACGCATACCGAGCTCAGGAAACTGCAAAAACTCAGTGCTCAGGCCCAAAATTGGGTCAGGGTTTAGAATTGCTCACTCACACCCTTCAGGCAACTTACCTGACGTTTCCCCCAGCCTTCTGTATACGCATCCGCTCCTCGTACTGGGTGGGGTTGTGCTCCTTACTGAGGCTTAAGGCTGTGTGTTTCTGGTTCTCCTCATTGTAACGACACAGAATCGCCTGTGCTGACAGAACACCACCATGAGTAAACAACACACCACCAGTGACAAGAACTTCTCTGGAGAGACAGTCCCAGGTGGTAGTGAATGGGGCTACACTGGGCTGGTGACTACAGGTGTTCCTCAGGGCTCAGTCCTAGGTGGGAGGTGCTGTTCAGGACTTCTATCAGTGATCTGAATGCAAGAAGAGTTGAATGTACCATTACCAAGTTTGCTGATGAAGAACAAATTAGGAGTGCTGTTGACTCTCAAGGTCAGGCCTTGCAGAGGGCTCTGAATAGATGGACCATCGGGGAGTCATCAGTGGCATGAAATTTAACAAGTCCAAGTGCCAGATTTTGTGTCCAAGACTGAGTGATGCTGAGCACAAGTATAAACTGGGAGCAACCCTGCAGGAAGGTGCTGGCTGGCAGCAGCTCAGGAGGAACCAGCAGCAGCCAGGAGGGCAAACAGCATCCTGGAGGCATCTCACACAGCATGGCCAGCAGGCCAGGAGGGAGGAGGGTCCCACTGTGCTCAGCACCAGTGCAACCTCACCTGGAGCCCCATGTGCCAGGTTGGTGCCCATCATTAAAGGTGGTGTGAAGGTACTTGAATGTGTCCAGAGGAGGACAACCCCACTGGTGCCAGGGCTGGAAGGCATGTCTTGGGAGGAGGCTGGGGGCTCTGGGTTTCTCAGGTTTGGAGAGAAGGAGGCTGAGGGTGACCTGAGGAGGGGAAGTGGAGAGGGAGATGCTGATCCCATGGGAATGGCTCAGAGCTGTGCCAGGGGAGGTGCAGACTGGACATTAGAAGTGTTTCTTTACAGAGCTAATAAACAAATACTGCAACAGGTTTCCTGGAGAGGTGGATGTTACCCTCAGACTGTCAGTGTTCAAGAGGCATTTGGACAATGCTGTAACTTGAGGGCAGCCCTGAACTGGTCAGCCACTTGGACCAGATGATTGTCATAGGCCCCTTCCAACTGAAATATTCTATTCTAGATACTGTGAGGTATTTAGCACTACCAAGAGAGAGCTTCCACACACAGCTGTTTTACACTATGGGAGACAACACAGAGGTGCCCTGTGCCCACCCAAAACAAGATGCTCTGCAGGAACAGTTGGGGAGCTTATGGCAAATGGGACATCCCACACAAACAGTTCATCCTCAAGGGCAAATAAAGCTCTGGGCAGAACAAAGATGCCAGCAGTGGCCTCCTCCATTCTGCTTACCCGGCTGTCCCCGAGGTTGGCTATGTAGAGAATATTGTCGACAGCCAAGACACAAGTAGCTGTGGAGCCATCCTTCCATGCTGGCTTCCTGAAGGGAACAAAAATGAGATAACCAAGGAGGGGAAAAAGGTTTCTTGAAGAAGTTAGTCACAGAGTGATCCTGGGGACTCAAGGAAGAGCCATGTGCCAACATGCAGCAGTCAGATAGCACAAGTGCCCAGGAGCTGCCTGAAAGCAGCTCAGGAAACTGTTGGTGGCAAACAGCAAACTGGACAAGGGCAGAGGAGCTGCACAGACACTGACTTCTGAGTGCACAGCCAAAGCCCAGCTGGTGCAAATACTGCCAGACAAAGCACTGCACCAACCCTTCCTCACACTCAGCTCCCAGGAAGCCTCATCAGGCTCAGCTCTGATGACTGTCCACAAGCTACAGCATCATGAGCAAACAAGTACTTCACACTCCTCCTTCGGAGGCTCCTCCACAGCAAAAGAAAGGCACAGCCAGCTCTGCAGCAGAGTTGCCTTCTTTTTTGCTTACACTTGACTTACTTTTTTAACAGTACCCCTGCCCCTATACCTCAGCCCTCACTACCCCACTTAAGCAGCAACACCACTCACCATCGCTCTGCTGGTATTTCACTTGCTGTAGTTAAGCTTTTATATAGAGCTCCAGGTAAAAGGAGAAGCATTTCTTAGATTACAGCTGCCAGACTAGTCTTCCACACAAAGAAGCCCAGCTATGATGCCACTCTTCACTGAAACTAGTTTAGAGAGACTGGTTTCCAGATATATTTTACCCAGTTTTTCCTAACTTTGAAGGTGTGGCTGAATGAAGATAACTCATTTCACAATCAATACTGCTATCACTAGTGATCCTTTGTAGTGCCTTTGCCATCAGTCATGTTTCTGAACAGAGGCTGGTTTGGGAATGACACTAGTGTGACAGACTCAAGGAAGCTTCTTCCTTTTGCTCAGTCAAACTTGTTGTTCTGACCAGGCTTAAGAGACTGAGCCAGACTGCAACTTACTTAAAATTGAAAGTTTTCAGGGAATCCCGGAACCAAATGCATAGACAGCTCTCCATTTGTGATGGAGGTGTCACTATGAAATAACAGTAGCAAAAAAAAGTGCAAACTCACAAATGAGTACAGGATTTGTAACAAAGTGACTATCTTTTAAACGCAATCTACAGCTTCCCTAGTCCACACAGTTGGCCCCAGTTGAGGGTAGACTGAGAGGTCAGGGTGCTTGGCACTGCACACCCAGCAGCGAGGCGGGCTGGCATTTACCCCACAAAGGGACCTTCTTCATCAACATCTGTGTTTTCAAAAGAGTTGAAGAAAGCAAGACAAAATGACAGTGGGAGAGCCAGGTCTTTCAATTACAGTGCATTAAAAATGACCTAAGGGATGTGCTCCAGCCTGGCAAACACAGCTCTAAAGAAAGCTGCACTCAGTGGCCTCTACAGACACCCTCCTGCCACATTCTAATGCACACACAGAGATCCCATCTTAGGCAGTGTGGGACAAGTCAATCGAGCAACATGGCAAGTCTTTAAATAGAAGGCAAACAAGATTCCCTGGTAAGGACACAGGTAGTCATTGGACATGTTTTGCTTCCTTCCTTCACCACGAATGTGCATGATAGTCTAAGGGGTCCACCACTTACCAGAGAGTTAGACCAGAACATGCCATGATCTAGTTCTAACAAGCACTCAGCTAGCAGAGTCACACAATGGAGATGTGTGCAGTTTTGCCAAGGCACAGCTCAAGGTTTCCTCTGCCCTACTCAGAGCTCAGACCTGGAAGATGCATGCTAAGAAATACACACACAGAAAGCATTTGCACTTACTGGCTGGATGCCTGCTTTAGAAACTCTTCATCTGTGTGCTTGAAGGTGTCCAAAAGGCATCTCTTCACAGTTTTCTCCACACTGACTACTTCACCTGTCAGACAGAGAAAACAGCAACTATGGTCCAACTAAAACATATCTGACCTATTCCAGTGCATCCCTTGGCTCATCCAACACTCAGTGGATCTCAGTACATCTCTCAGACTCTGTGAAGAGCAGCTGGGGCACATTCTGGGGTCACCCTTCCAGAAATCTGTGCAGTAGCACATATGGAGAGTTTATGACAGGAACCTCTCCACCACAGGAGTACTTTCACACTTGAAGTGGCACTGTGAGCACTGGCAACAACAGTTCACAATTGGCTACTTGCACTCTTGTGCCAAAAAGGCTTCCAGCCCTCTTCCCTTGGAGACAGTCCAGTGTTGCAAGCCCTCTGGGACTAAGGGATGGGAACTATAAAACCATACCCCAAGAGATCAGTTTCCCTACCCACTGCCACAATGTCAAGGAAGAAAAAGTGATGGTTGTCCTACAGCCCTTATTCCTCTCCTCTCACCTTTAGGAAATTTCTTAATCAGGTTTTGGTGCAGATTCTGTGCTGCAAATTTTGAAGCTCGTACTCCCCCGTGGCCATCAAAAACAGCAAAATACGAGACACGTGTGCTGTGAGGGAACAAAAAGTAGCAGAAAGAGGCTAAGACAGACCATTAGCCAGAGGGTGGGATTGAGTACATTCCTCTCCATAACATCTGTGTTGGCCAGACCAAGTAAATCCCACTCTCCAAGGCACAAAGGTGGCAGGTGTTTGAATTCATATATTCAGCATTTACATGGTTTACAACTTCTAGTGCTGAGCTGAGAACTTTGTTATTTTCCACTCTGCAAGAAAATGAAGGGCAGAGGAGCATATAGACCACAACTTGGCTAAACATTTCACCTCAAGGACACTGCAACTCCCCAGCACTACAGACATCCACAGTATAACCAATCCTATGGTACCTTCCATGCCTAAATTTGGTCCAGCTATGCTACAGACAAGAAACTTGGATCCCTCAGCATACAGAGCTCTTGGGACAGTATCTGTTCTGAAGTTAAGTCCAATATCAGGGTGATGCTTGAGAACACTGCTTTAAATACACACACTCCTGCTTACACACACTTAGATGTGTTAATTTGCCAAGAGATTTAAACCTTTCATATGAAAGTGTTTTGATATCCATCATCTCTTCTTCACGCATTCTCCATTGCCAGAGTTTGGGCTTTACAGACTGTATAAGCCTGATTACTTAAACTGAGGGTCTCTAAACATCACCACTTACATTTGGGTCACAGAGGCTCAATATCTGGGCCCTCATGATCCTTGTGAAGTCAATGACTGAATGCCCTGAGCACCCCTCCACACCAGCCCTGTGAATTGCCTGGGAACACATCCCACGTCTCCCTGCAACAAGCCCGAACCACACACCAAAACACAGGTAGGCAAGCACCTGCTCAAGGCAAAAAGGATCATCTCATGGGTTTAGCTGAAGCAAACTGGACCTGCCTCATGCCCACAATGGCTGTTCTGGCAGCTGGGGCCCACTTACATCTGGGAGGGCAGAGGCCGGCATTCCTCGGTGATATCATTTAAGATGACATGTGCATCCTGCATGTCTTCTCTCTCACCTTTCCTTTCTGCCACATAACCTTTCAGGCCAAGAATGTCCACTGATCCTAAAGGGGAACAAAGCAGACACACGCATGCAAATCAACCTCCTCCATCTCCTCAGCTCAGGCTAATAAAACAGGATGTTCTCAGCTTTCGGAACCCTGTCCTAGCACTGCAGAGCTCATACTGCAACAAAACATCTGACATTTTATTTTATAACACAGGTTTTTACATGCCCCCAGTGTCAGCAGCTCTAAAAGCAGCTAACTTTGACAGGTAGCAGTAGCCAAGAAGGACTGCTGGACATTGGACAGAGCTCTTACCAAACAGGGGTGGGGGACAGGGTGGGCAGGGGAAGCATGTGGCACTGAACCTGCAGATTAAGTAGAACACAGCTTTAAAGAGGGTGCTAAGAACAGGAAATCCAGGTCTGCAGTTTCCAGAACATGCCCTTTTGTACCCAGGAACACATTCCCCAATCTAAAGCATAACACACGGGCATGTAAATCAAAGGCTCTGTATGTACCAAGCCTCTCCCTCTCTGGCCTTCTTAGCAGCCAGTAAAGAGATCTATGGATGTGGCAAAAGAAACTGGTGTGGCTCTGGCCTTCCAGAGGTTCCACACCCAATCCCCATCTTGGCAGCACGGGCACTTATCCTGCCAGTGCTGAGGTGCTGCTCAGCTTCTGCTGCTTCAGCAGGGATGGTACAGGGGCTTGGGAAGAAGACAGAAAGTGCCAGGAAGCTCGAGCTGCTTCCACAGATCTCTGCTGCAGTTTGTTCCCTATGAGAGGGTGAAAAGGGAAGTGCATCTAAAAACCAAACTTCAGCTTGACTCTGGACTTACTCAGCCCAACGCTAAAAGTACAAATTGAGTACATTTGTTTTCAAACTGTCTGAAAACCTTTACAAACTTTCTTTTCCACAAGTTCTTCCCTGCCATTCTTCTCTTCCTCTTCCTCCAAGGACTTTCTCTTCTGCCCTTTCTCTTGGTTCTCTGCTGATGAGACCTGCTCAGTAGCGCTGGAGGCTGAAAGAAAGCAAAAATGCAGGTGGCTGAAGCATTCCAGTTCTGTTTTACCCGCATAAATTCAGCAGCAAGTCCTTTCATACCAAAGCACACTCAGGTTGACACACTTAAGAGAGCATTAAGTGCCCAGAACAAGAATTATAACCAACCACAAATGCACCCAGAGCTCACATTGCTGCCCCAGCCAGGGAGTGCTGATTTTAGCACTTGACACTGTGAAACTCCACCTCAGACACTGTGTTTGTCTGGCAGGTTCCTGATTCACTCCAAAAACCCACAGGTTTTTTTCCTAGCTACCAGCCCCTTTTTGTAGTTTGTTGCTCAGGAAGTTAATCTTACAGGCTGAAACACTTCTAATTTATTTCTCATTGTCATTATCATTTTTCTCTATAAACTGTGCCCACAACAATGCAAAGCAAAATGTTATTACTCTGAATATGCATATTTGTTAAGGGGGTCCAAAAGACAGGTTACAAATTAAAGCTAGCAGGCAAAACCTGATTCCCATGACATCAGAACCCCAGCCTTTTCTTTCTGGAGATGTAGTCTCCTCTTTGGTGGTGATCTATCTCACCTCCTCCCAGGTGACAGCAAACACATGGCTGCACACAGAAAGCCCTGACAGAGCAGCAGTCTGAGTTTGAAGCTGTTTTCAGCAAGCAACAGGAAGGCAGCCTGTGCCCACAGCAGAAATGCAGCCACAACAGTGGCAGCACCAGGGCACACATGTACTTTCCCTCTCAAAGCAGGGAGCTTTCAGAGAGACAATGAGGGCCTCCAAAAGACAGGGATGTACTTCTGGGAACAGGCCTAACTTTACTTTTTAAGATTCAGAATCCTGATGTAAACAATTGGGGCAGTGTCAGCCAACCTGGACACCAGGTTAACTTGCTGTGTGTCCAACAAAACAGGCTGCAGCATCCTGGCTTTTCCTGAGAAGGGTGGCTCAGCAGAGCCTGGTGAGTGACATCCTTACCTGGGTCACCACTGCTGGCTGGTGGAAGATCATCAAAGAGCAAAGAGCCTCCTTTTCCTGGAGCACAAGAAAAAGGCAAAAAGAACCTTTGTTCCTTCGAGGGAATAATGCTCTGTGTATGTCCCTCCCGAGGTACAGTTTACCAAAGCAAGTCAAATTTCTTCTTGTCTTCCTGGATGGCCAGGCAAATCCAGGCTGTACATTTGTTCCAGAGAACATTTATATGGAACATTTTACAGAACACACGGAGAACATTTATAACATTCCAGTTAAAAAAAACCACAATAAAAAACCAAAAAAAAAAACCCAAAAAGATGCAGCTAGTTTGAACATCAGCACTAATAACCTCAGTGTCTTTACCCTGTCTAACAAAGGACAGGGTTTACACAAGTTTAAACTCGAAGAGATGCTGATGCAGAAAACATGGAAAGCCAAACGATGGCAGGAACAGAGCACTCATACCTGAGTCAGCACTGCAGGATGGTGGGAGATCGTCAAAGAGCAGAGGCCCTTCCTGGACATCTTTCCCTACAAAGCACCAGGACAGAGTCAGGACCTAATGCAGGCACTCTGGGGCTGGTTTCTGAAAGGACTGTCCCCTCAGCGAGCACAGAACCCGGGCTTACATCTCTAATTTCCATAGCTCCTAGCAAGCCAAAAAACCCCCCGCCTGGGGCTGAGGTGAATTTTGTCTTTAAAACAGATTGTTTGTTTGTTTGGTTGGTTGGTTTTTTTCCCCCTTTTGCTAGCAAACCACTGAGCTCACATTAACACCTCCCAGCAGCACCGAGAGGAAAAAGGCTCCAACCCACTCTCAACCTGCAGCTCATGCAACAACACGGTCTAATCCCCACCGCAGCGATCCCGGGGGAAAAGAAACCCACCAAAAAAACCCCCTCAAACCCTATAACTTCTCCAGCGATATTTCCCCCTCCTCGCCCCTCAGGGCCCTCCCCCGGGAGCAGCGGCCCGGCGGAGCGCGCAGCCCCGGCCGAGCCGCAGCAGGC
>VXAU01003156.1:2386344-2402337 GCA_013399695.1 Formicarius rufipectus
GGCGGAGAGATGGGGGAGAGATAGGGGCGAGATGGGACCGGCCCGCCTGGGGGGGAGAGATGGAGGCGAGATAGGGTTGTGCGATGGGGGCGGCGAGACAGTCGGGACGTGGGATTGCCCTCCCAGTCGGGAGATGGGACTGCCCTCCCAGTCGGGAGATGGGATTACCCTGCCAATCGGGAGCGGGGACTGCCCCGCCAGTCGCGACATGGGACCGCCCCGCTAGTCGCGAGTGGGGACTGCCCCTCCAGTCGGGAGATGGGTCCGGCCCGGCAGTCGGGAGAGGGGACTGTCTCGCCAGTCCCGACTCGGGCCCGATCCCCCGGTCGGGAGGGGGGGCCGCCCCGCCGGTGGCGAGCGGGGCCCGCCGCGCCCGTCCGTGCTGCCCCCCCAGCCCCGCCGCGCTGACCGACCCCACGAGAATCGCTGCGCTCCGGCCGCGCCCCCCCGCTCAGACCGACACCGGCACGGGGTTTGCGTTAAATGCCACATTTATTTTAGAACCGAACAAGCCTCACGTGCGCACGGACGGCCGGGACCCGCGGTGCCGCCCCCCTCCCCGGGCACAGGGCAGGGGGCGCGGCCCCCTCCTCCTCGGCGTGCCCGCCGGTGTCCTCCGTGCCACCGCTGCCCTCTTGGAGTTTCCTTGCCGGTGGGACTCGTGCCTAAACCTCCGGTGTGCGTTCCTTGTCCCGGGGCCGTGGTGGTGGCGGGGATGGGTGCCAAGGGTCCTGACCAGGAGCGTGGTGCTCACCAGAGTTCGGCTGGTAAGACGGCACGGGTGTGATGGGGACGGCAGCATGTCGCGGGCAGCCTTGTCTCCTCTGGCCCCGACCCCCAGCCGAGCCGCCTGCTCTGCAGGTTTGCTGGCCTCAGGCACGGTTCGGCTCTGGCTGGAGGACACCCTTCCCTTGCTGCACCTTGCCCGTGGCACAGGCGGCACGACCTGGCCGTGGCCACTGAACTTGTGTCTGGTCCCTGACAGACATGGGTTCCGTCTCTGCCAGAAGTGGCCTCCACGCTGGAAGAGCCTCCCCTCGCCCCTCAGGCACCCACTGTTTCCATCCTTAGCCCCTTACACTGAAATTTGGAATGGTACCAACCAGTACTTCCCCAGGACACGGGAGCCAGAACGTCCCAACCTAGGCCCCTGCACTGCCCCAGCTTAGCCTCTCTGTGCCTCCGGACTGGCACCTCTTCCTCCACAAGGGGCACAAGTCGGCTTCCAGGTCTCCAAGATGGATCACAGGGAGGAAAACAGCCCAGTTGGATGGGCAGTTTGTCCTGGGCAGGGGAGCAGGGCTGGGAAGCGCAGCCCTGCTGCAGCTTTGGGCTGTAGCAATGGGGTGAGATGCCCGAGGATCAGTGGTGAGACCTGGCAGAACTAGCATGTGCTCAAAAAGAATCCCCAAACCCTTTCCCGTGATGCGAAACCCAGGCTAAAGGGCACCTGACATGCAGTCAGTGAGGGGGCCTGTGCAAGCCTCCACCCACCTGCGATGTCCCTACCTGTCCGTGCCCCCCACAACACACGTGTAACAAGAAGACAGCACCACGTCCAACACACACACACACACACACACACACACACACACACACGCCCCACAGACAGCGCAGAGAGGTGTGGCAGAGCCAAGGCCGTGCTGGACGAGGGACAGCGAAGCTGGAGGGGTGCTGGGAGATGCTCGCCTTCCCGCCTGGATGCCGGATGCCATTGGCCACTCGGGAAGCCCTGAATGAAAACATCTACCCATGGGTGAAAAGACGGGAGGAGGAGGGGAAGGAATGCTGCTGCTGCTGGAGGAGGTGGGAAGCAGTGATGGCTGGAGAAGGTCTTTCCAAACAGACGCCTCTGACACGGGAAGCCCCCAAAACTAAGGTGCTGATGGAGGCAGAGTGTGGTGGGGGGGGAAGGTGGGTGCTCGCTTCTGCAGCAGAGGAAGAGGAGTGAGAAAACACCAGCTACAACAGAAAAAACAAGCCCCAACCCCACCCTGACATGCCCAGGCCAGCATCTCCCCTGCCTCTTTGGCCTGCTTTGAGCCTGTCATCCTGTCAGGAGGAGAAGGGATGTGCAAGCCCTTTTTGGGGAAGGGCAATGAGGATCCTTTAGGTTGGGATGGTCATTCTTAGCCCTGGCTCCTGGGGAATTTTCCTATTCCACCTGAACCTCCACAGTCCCTGCAGGGATGGGACCCTTGGCATCCTGCCCTAATTGTGGTAAATTCCTTTGGACAAGACACCTGGGCTGGGATAGTGGAGGTGGCCCACGTGGGTTTGATTGGGATGGCAGCCAGAGCCATCCCCAGAGCTCTCCTTTGCCTTCCAGTAGAATCAAGCTCCAAAGTGCAGGGACCCATCTGCATGGATGTGGGTGCCATGGCCAGCTGAGATGGCGGGCTCCTCCCTTTCAGAGGTAGATGGGCAGGTAGGAATTGCCCTCTTTGGGTGGGCTGTCCAGCCACCACTCAGGAGAGAAGTTGTTTAAGCTGCAGGGGAGGGCAGAGCAGATGGTTGGGGAAGGGCAGGGAGCAAGGGCAAAAGCTCCACTGCCACCGGGCACAAGCCAGGGATGTCCTAGAGAAGGTATCCCCAGAACCACAGCCCACCACCAAGGCTCTCCCTTGTCTGGGGGAGGCATTGGCCGGGGGCCAGGATTCAATTTATGGGATTTTTGTGATGTAAATAGAAATAAATACTTTATAAATATAATCTTAAAGTACTGACACCTGATCTTAGTCTGCTGTCTCTTGCAGAATTATCAGTAAATTAGGAAAACCTAAACTACCACTTTCCCTTCGCCTGGGGGCAATTCCTCCTGCTCTCCCACCTCTGAGCTTTACTGAATTCCCATCTCTGTAGATCAAAGACCAGCTTTTAGCCAAAACCACCCTCCTCATTCCCTCCCCTCTGATAGGGACCTTTTTGGAGTGTTAGATGGTGTGATATGAAGGTCACCCATGGGAGGACAGGTAGAAGATGGCATGTGCACAAGGAATCCTGCCCAGGCGGGTCCAGGCTTTTGCAGCTACAAACAGAAGTGGGTTTCCCCTGTGAAGGTGTGAATCGAGACATTTCCTTCCATGGAGCAGAGAGCTGGGGCAGCAGATGGTGTGAGATCAGACGTTAACATGGGGAGTCTTCAGACAGAATCAGCTATCTTGATCCTGCTGGCAGACGGATGAGGTGGAAGGTGTTTTTCAGGTTAGATTCTCATCTGGGCTGTTCTCCTTCTGGAGAGCTTGGATCTAATGTGGAAAACAAGGAACAAAATGTGTTAAGAGATGTGAATGAGGAGAGGTGTGGACTCCCAGGTTTAGCATCCTGCATCCAGACTGATGCTTGAATCCAGACAGAACTGGAGGGACACAGAATTAATGTCTCTTTAGCCAGAGCATGCACATTTCTGTGCATTTACTCCTATTCTCCTAGACCTGCCACTTAAGATGCTCTCAAGAACTCCATGAGGTGGTCTTGTTGAAGAATGAATACATTTAGTGCAGGTAATTTGGTGTGCAGCTGCAGGATGAGCTCTTGGGGTAATAGCCTGAGGCAAGAGGTCCCTACGGCACAGCTGGGTGAGGGACACCGACACACACTGCAGGTGCCAAGGAGCCCAGACTTTCATGCTGTTAGATTGCATGAGTATAAAAGCCCAGGATTTCCTTTGTTCAGGGTGCCTCCTCAAAGGCACCAAGCTCCACGTGTTCTTGTGTTATTGCACTGTGATTAAATTATTTTAAGGACTGAGTAACCTGAGATTCTGCTATGGGAAACCTGTGACTGAGCTGTAAGGAAACCTTGTCTGACTGTGTGAGTGTGCTGAGTGTAGGGAGTGAAGCAAGGCCCCTTTCAGCTCAACAGAACTGCCTGCTGCAAAAGGGCCTCAGTCCCAGCTTAGGTGGTGCAAGTGCAACTTCCAGAGTGGCTCCTGGATGGTCAGACAAGAAGGTTTCTGTAACAGCCTCAAAACTCTGTGAGTCGGTCTCAACAACAGTGACAGGCCAGTGTCCCTGTCACCAGGCATAGATGTTGCTTTGAGCCCAGCATAACAAAGCCTCTGTACCAGCTGGGATTTGGCCCTAAACTGACACCTTTAAACGTGGAGGACCTGAAAACAAAATCAATACATTCCAAGTTTTGCCAGCTGACAGCTCTGCACAGGAGATGCTCCCCATTGGGACCAGAGTAGGGAGCATGCCTGGCTACCTGCAGACCCCCACCGATGGCCTCCCTGCACTCTCCTTCCCCCAGCTGCGCCCAGTACCTTATGGATCCAGCCAGGAGGGGGTTGAAGGCGTAGAGCCAGTCGTGCATGTCTTTGTCACTGCTCGCCTGCAGCAGGATGCCCCGGTGCTCCGTGCACACCGCAAACGTATTCGGGGTCTGCCATGGGAGAGCCTGGGCTCAGTCCCTCACTCGAGGGGGCGCGGAGAGCGGGGCTGGCTCCTGGTGCCCTACCTTGAGCATGGCCTGCTGGTCCTCACTGTACTCCACCTGGGCCTTGGAGAGGTTGAGGACGGCCCTCTCAACTGCATCCTTGTCCGAGTTGTAGATGTAGACGTACGGGCGCCGAACCACCACGAAGCGCTTCACCCACCCATTGGTGTGGGGCTCCAGGAAGTGTAGGTAGCCCTTTTTGGAGACGATGGGGCTGCAGAAGGGACCAAGGTCAGGGTGGGATACACACCATGAGCAGGTGGCAATGGTAGGGCATGGTACCATCTGCCCATAGAGGTGCTCCCCTTGCTGGCTGCCCCAGTTGCTCCTACCTGACTCGGATCTCCTGGATGTCAGGTACCAGCAAACGCTGGGGCTCCTTCTCCTCTTCAGGTTGGCGGGCTGGGGACTTCTTCTGCTCTCCTTCTACCACAGGCTCCAGGTCAGGGCTCTCTGCCCTGCAGGAAACCTGGGCGGGTCTGGGGAAGGAGGAGAGGCTGGAATGTAGGAAGAATATGGCTAGGTAACATCCATAGAGACCTGGACTGTGTCCCCGTGATACAGCTTGCCCTGCTTGGGGAATGACACCAGAACCTCCCTGCCAGCTTCTTACCTGGCCTCCATGGCATTGTAACGTCCTTCCACTAGTGATGGGCAGGTCGAGGAGGGGGTGAGACTAGTGACCCCAAGAGCTGGCATGGAGGGGTCTCTCATCAAGGTCACAGACATTTCAGACAGCTGTGGAGCAATGGAGATGTCAACTAGAGTTTTTGCACAAAGCCAGGCACAGGCAAAGGAGGAGGCTCCTGCTCATATGGGGAGAAGCAAGACTCCTGGCTGGCAGGGTTCTGAACGCCACAAGCTCTAGGAATACCAAGGCAAGCAGAGGGAGCAGAGACTCTGGAGCAGGGATGACTTGTGCCATAGTGCCCATCTGGCCCCTGCCCAGCCAATCCCCCAGGCACACATCCCTCCTGGCCCCCACAGGCCCAGCAGAACCTGGGGCAGCAGCATTACCTTGCTTTCACTGGCGCTAATGCAGACGTGGCTGTGGCTGTACTCCCTGTTGAAGGTGTGCGTGAGCAGCCGCAAGCACTGCAGAGAGAGGAGGAAGACAATGGGGCAAAGAGGCACCTTCCCCTTCCCACTGCTCTTGGGCTTTCTACTGCCACAATCCCCAGCCACCCCGTGGAAGCCACTTTCTGGCTTCACCCCTGCAAGAGGGGATGCTGCAGGATGGTACCTTCACAGCCAGCTCCTTCTGCCTCTCGCTGGGAGTTTCAGGGGGAGAGGTGCAGCCCTCAGGGGCCCCGTCGGCAGAGAGTGGGGAGGAGACGCAGGAGGTGCTTCGGGACTCGGAGTCCTCACCAGAGCAGGGGGACAGGGTCTCCAGGCCCAGGCGCTGGGTTGTCTCCAGCTTCTCACGCAGTAGCAGGTAGTGCCTTGTCTTCTCCACCTGGGCACAGGCATCCAGGCTCAGGGGTGGCCTCTTTCCCCCTCTCCAGTGCCCCTTAACCCCATCTTGCTCATTAGCCATGGGTCTGCTGGGATTTGGCTGGCAGCAATGCACGGAAGCACTGGCAGCACAGCCCCACTCCTGCCTCCTCCTGCCTCCAGGAGGGCTGTGACACGCGTGGTGGGCAATCTCCCCAGCACCAAAGGGCTGCTGAGCTGCCAATTGCAGCATTCCTGCACGTTCCTAGCCCAGACTCTTACTTCTTGCAGGAGGCTGAGTTTCTCCAGCTCCCACTGATGGTCAAGGATGAGGCTGTCACTGCGGGGCCGCCAGCCAGCCAGGTTCTCCTCTCCCCGCACGTAGGCTACGGACGTGTCCAGAACGCGCCGGCGCCGTCTCTGCATGCCTGTGGCACAGACACGCAGCTGTGGGGCGGGACAGATGCAGAGCCCCCAACACAAATGCTTGGCCGTGCCTCCCAGACGCAGGTGAACACCTGGGCAGAGGCATGGCACTCACCTGGGCTGCCAGCATCGGCCACACGGCAGAGGCTGAGCTCGTAGACTCCTGTCACACGGTTGCTGTGAGCAAAGAGAGATGAAGAGCTACTGGCTCTACCCCATCCCCACACCCCCATTATTTTACCCATGTTGCTGGGTGAAAGGAGAGCTCCAGGCCCTGGGTGATGGCTTCTCCTGCCCCCAAAAGGCAGGAGCATCCCAGTACCTCTCAGAAGCCCGCAGGCTGCCGCTGCCAAAAAGATTGCGGATGGAGCGGGAGGCAGGAAGCTTGGCATCCCGGGAGTAGAAAACCATGCAGAAGTCTTTGGTGATGATGGCAGGCTGAGTACAGTTCTCCATCTGCAGCAGGGCAGGGGGGAGGCATCAGGGGAGCTGCAGGGTGGCAGCCCAGCAAGTGTCTCCCATCCCTGTAGTTTCCACTCCCAGGGTCCCAAAGGGCCCCCAAGCTGCAAGTTGATCCCTACACTGCATAAGCACTGGCTTAAGAGGAGCTCACGCTGGCTGCACCCCAGTGGCAGGAAAAATACCAGACTTGGTTGATGTATAGGGACCCCAGCCAAGGTTCTTGCCTCAATGTAGGCGGACAGGGTGATATAGATCTTCTCCCGGTACGGGGTGACACGGTTGAGCAGCAGCGAGTTGTGCATGGAGCTATCCCACGCCGCCTCAAACTGGTAGAATGTCCTGCCAAAAAAACAAACCCAGCAGGGCTGGTAAAAAAACACCCCCAGAACCCCTGGCCAGCAAGCAAGGAGATGCCATCGTCCCTCCCACAGTGCTGCAGCAGGCCTGCAAGAACACACAGACATGCATGCGCAGTGGGGACAGCCACTCCAGAGGACACAGGCTCAAAGCAAAGGGCACAAGGTGTGGTGGGAGGAGGTCATGGCTCCCTTGAAATGGCCAATGAACCGGAGTTTTAGGGAGGAGGGACCGTGGGAGGAGTGGGGGCTCAGCTGGGGTGCAGGCAAGGCAGAGCAGGCTGGGAAGGTAAAGGAGGGCAAAGGAGGGTTCATGCCCCATCCCCGTGCTCAGAGCAGGGGGCTGCCACCCCCAGTGCACCCGGGCCAGTCCCCACCCTCCAGCCTGAGGCACATAGCACCTCTCAGCCCCTGCCAGGAGTGGCTATTGCCATTTGGGTGACAACGGCCAGAAGGGAAAGGAGGGTGGACGCTCAGCACAGGGAGGGTGCTACCAGCCCACCTCTTGGCGTGCAATGCCCCCCACCAGCCAGGTCCCTTTCCTCAGGGCTGCCCCTGTCTGCCACCCCTGGGCCCCAGCAACGAGCTGGGGACCATGATGTAGTGGCCAGCCCTTGTCAGGTTGTCTCCCCTGCCTCTTGGTCTGCCCTCATGGCCAGCCCTGTTCTCACCCTGCTGCCTCAGGCCCCTCACTGTGTCTTCCATGGCTCCTAGGCTGGAAGAAGGAGCAGGGGACAACCAGTCCCACTCACCTACACCTATGGGGTCTTGGAGAGGACAGCACAGCCTTCCACAGCAAGAGTGGCAGCTGCCCTCCCCAGGTCAAGCAACTGAAGGTAGGGGAAGCAGGAGATGGCTGGCTCAGGTAAGAGAGCATGGGGGATCCCCATTTCACCCCATACTGCACTCCAGGGCTTCCTCCCAGGCCAGCCTGGGCTTTATGATGCACCCACTCCCCAAAGCCACCCAGAGCTGTTGCAGCCCTGGCTCTCGCCCAAGCATCCTCTGGAAGCCGTGGCTCAGCCATGTCTCACTTCAGCCCATCCCCAAAGCAGCATCCAGGTTGCTGAGGAGCAATTCTAACAACAGCTGGGGCAGCCAGCAGGAGCAGGGAGAGGGTCTTAACTGCAATTTCCCTCACATTGGATGAAGAGGGAGAGTGGTGCTTTCAGAAGGTGTATAAAACACATAAAACCCCCTGGCATGAGACAGCCAAGGTGAAGAATTGCTTTGCAGACACAGGTCACTTGAGAAGAGAGCACTCCCCGAGGAGGAGGAGGAGGAGGAAGAGAGGAACCTCGGGGGAGGGGAGAAAGAGCAAAACGCAAAGGGAGGAGGCGAAGGGGAGAGAGAAAAAAAGCAGGAGGGACCAGACCAAGCAGGTGCACGTGAAATACCTAGTGTCATTTCCCAGCGAAATGCTATAAGTGGAAGGCAACCCAAGGACAAACACACACACATACACACACAGAAAAATGATAGGTCAGAAGAGCCCCTTTTCAAGGGACCCAACCCATATCAGCACTGTGGCCAAGGGAGCTCCTGCCTATCTGGAACCCAGACGGGAACACAAAAGGAGCTTGGCGAGGGCAGACAGAGTCTTATCCACCTGGGCAGAAACCCTCAGCCTCCCACCTTCCTCACCTTCCCAGTCCAGCAGCTGGGAAGCAAGTGCATGTGCTCCCTATGCCCTTAACCACCCTCATGCCATCACAAGGCAAAGAGCTCCCACCCAGCACCATCCCCTGGGACAGTGCCTGTTGTGGAAGAACAGCCATCCCACCACCACCCACGCAGCAGGTGATTTCTTGGCCCATCCCTGGGTCCACAGAAGACCATCACTGTGCTGAGAGGCCATGGGCAACCTCTCCTGCAGTGCTGGGGCTGGATCCGTGCTGTATTCATTCCCTTGCACCCTGGGAGGGGATAGGGTGCTGCTGGAGGGACAGGTCTGCCCTTCCGCACCTCTGAGCAGGACCAGCCTTGAGCTGCTGTAAGGAAGACAGCCTCCCAGGCACAAAGTTATGGAGCCCACCAGGACTCAGGGCATCCCATCCCTTGTCTTCCAGATGTATCCTCCTCTTCTTCTGCCATGGGGCACAGTGGTGAGATACCTCCTCCTCTGGGCCCTTAGCAATGCTCCCATCCAGAAGCTGGTGGCACATCCCCAGCTCTGGCGCCTCTCACCCACACCCCACAAGCCAGGTTCTTCCAGCAGTCCCAGCTAAAGCCTGCAGTCCCAGAACAGCTGCTGCCCCTTTACACGGGGGTACACCATGGGGCGTGCACACCCACTGTCACACCTGTGTACAGACACGCCTGTGTGCCACCCCTACACCCACAGGACACCCGTGTATGGGGTGGTGCTGCCACCCCAACTGCCCAGGACACACAGCAGGACATGCCCCAAAACTCCCACTGTCCACATCAGCCCTGCAGCTACTCCAAGAGGCATCAGTGGCCAAGCTGGGCCTGGGGCAGGAGACAACAAGGGTCTGGCACGCTCGATGTCGTGTGCCAGAGAGATGGGAGAGCAGCGAAGTTTGAAAAGCAAGAATAAAACCAAAACCAGGCAATGGGGACGCAGGCGTGCGAGGGGGAGCAGCCAGCCAGCCAGAGCGTGGCCCAAACAGACAGCAAAAGGGGCCAAGTGAGCGAGAGGTGCCAGGGCAGGAGGGAGGAGGGATGGGGCGTGTGAAGGGATGAAGGGCTAGATGTCCAAGTGCTGCCTCTGGCGGGAGTGAGCGTGCCGAGGCCAAGGGGTAGAAAGAAAGAAAGGAGAGAAGAAGAAGGGGGAGGGTGTGGAAAAAAACCCAATGGAAACAAATAATACCTAGGCATATCCGAATCAAGAAACTGCCTGCAAAAACACAAAACAATCACATGGTTAGTGTGGGCTCGGATGGGCAGCAGCAGCTGAGGAAAGCGAGGGGGAACGCCAGGCGCAGGCACTGCCCCCACCCCCTCCACGCCTCCTCTCTGGGCGCCGGATGCAGGAATGGATGGGTGCTGGGGAGAGGGCTGGACCACTGCCCCAGCCTCCTTCTGAGTGGCTCAGGGGGGCTGGGGAGGCCGCAGAGGGGGAGCCAGAGCTGCTCCAGGCGATGGAGGCTGCGTGGCACAAGGCGGCAAAGCGGGGAGCGCAAGCGGCTGGGAGGAGGGTGAGGTGGGCACTGTCTCTGCCTGCTGCCTTCCTTCTGCCTGTCCTCACAGCTGCAGGGCGAAGCAGGCGTGTCTGCACGTGGGGTGGAAGAGGGGGGCACTGTGGCTAGTGCCCCGTGGGCAGCTGGCTGCACCCTCCTCCTCCTGCCCAACCATGGGCATGGGTTCCATGGGATGGATATGGGACGGATATGGTGTACACGCCAGCCTGCGCCCCAAAAGTGGGGCTCACCCTGAGGCACAGACTCTCTGAGCGTGCAGATGCAAAATCCAAGCCTCCCTGTCTCCATGCTCCTCTCCACACCCCAAGCACCCCATTAACCAGAGCTGTGTCTCCTTGTCCTTCAGGATCTGTGGGGTGGAAGGCAGAGCAGGAGGCACGTCACTCCTGCCAGGCTACCCTAGACGTGCTGAAAACCCCATCTGGCTGCATCTGGCCAGAGCAGGAGCTTACAAAAAACAGCACAGCCCCAAGAGCCTGTGGGTGCCACAGCCACCCACCTCCCAGCAAAAATACCACCACTGCTCCACTTGTCCAGGCCCTCCTCGCCTGACCATCCCTGTCTGGCCTCCTTCTGTAACCTCAAGGCTGTGACAAAGTCTCCTGGTCCAACAACTTGCACACACACTGACCCTATGACTTGCCTCTGCTGCCCAGGTACTCCATGCAGTTTGCTCTGCCAAGTCCAGGAGCTAACCCTGAGAGTTCTCAGGGTAGCACCCCCCACCCAGAACCCCATCATTTGCCCCCAAAACACCCTCCCCTGAGATAGACCTCTTTGGGGCAGTGGTGACCACAAAGAAAATGAGGGAAGAAGTGGTTCCCATTCCTCACCAGATGTTCCTACACCAACAACTGCAACGTGAACATCCAAGGACCAGTCCTGATGCTCCTGGTGCTGGCAGCAACCATCCCCATTTTGTTGCAGCTGCTGCATCCACACATTCTGGCCAGAGATCCCCACCAGTCCCCTGAGTTTCACCAGTAGCCCTAGTGCTGAGGAGAGCTCTGCCCTCTGCACCCACTGCTCCCCATGTCACCCAAAGACCCAGCCAGGGTAAAAATCTTCCAATCCCGTTGCTTTCACATCATGCCAAACCAACAGTGGGGACAACTCCAAGCAAACTGGTCTAGTGGAAGGTGTCCCTGCCTGTAGCAGGGGGTCTGGAATGAGATGATCTTTATGGTCCCTTTCAACCCAAACCATTCTGTGGTCCCATGACACAGCCCCCCGGGACAGGCAGGAAGGGTGGGCATCCCCAAAGTCACCCACCCGGATGGGAACAGCCTTCCTGCATCACTTCCACACAGATGGGGACCTGCCATGGGCACCAAGTGGCCTTTCTAGCAAGTTTTCTGGGACACAGGATAAATAACCTTTGTGGCAGGTTCCCTCCAGCCATGGCCGTGGGATGTCCTCCCAGGATGGGCACCAACTGGCTCTCTGTGCCAGGCAGTCACAGCTGGTACCAGAGAGCAGGACCCACACACAAATTCCCTGCGGTGCCCTCCCCAGTACAGTGAGTCCTTAGGGAGGAGGAGGAAGGGGGCTGGCAGGTCTGAACACCAAGACCCTCTGCAGCTCCAGAAAAACCTTGCCTTAAGGCAGCAATGGGTCAGCAGGACCCTGTGGAGGAGCCAAGAGCCTTCCAAGGAGAGAGAAGGGCAGCTCCTCACTCCCCTCCATCCCTCACCACAGCAGAGGAAAAGCAAGAGAAAAAAGCCCCACGTACCGGTCATCCTGGGAAGGGTGGATGTACCCAGAGGAGAGGATGTTCAGCGACAGGATGTTGGGGTCAATGAGAGACTCATCTGCTTCTGGAGTGTTCCGAATTCGACCTGCAAGCACAGCATGGGGATGCCTCTCAGATGACAGACCAGCCCTGTGAGGGTCCCCGTGGAGACAGGGGAAGACTGCCAGCCTGAGCACCCCCTATCAGAGACAGCAGTTGCCCACTGGAGATCCTGGTCCGGCTCCTGGACACGGTGGCAGGGGCTGAGCTGCCCTGCCCATGCAGTGACGTGGTGTCACCTGCCAGGCAGCCACCACTTGGCTGTTGCAGGGCAGGAGGGGTGATGGGTAAAGCCCCACATGGGAATGTGGGAACACGGGAAGGTGAAAGAGCCCAAGAAGATGCCCAGGGGCTTGGTGGGGCTAGAAACTGGCTTGGCTTACCCACAACCAGCTCCCGCACTTCCTTCCAGCGGATGAGGCTGCCTGTTTCATGCACCAAGGTGACAGTGATTCTTCTCTGGATGCCCTGAGACCCGCGAGGGCAGAGAGGGAGGCACAGTGGTTAAAGGGAGGCCCCAGCAGCAGTCAGAGCCAAGATAGCACCTTGGGCAGAGAGTACCTGGTGGAGGAGGAAGGTCCCATGGCATGGCATGCCTCCACGGTGGTCCACGACAGCAGGGATGTAGCTGGAAGACAGGACCATGGCGTGACACAGAGTCCTTGCCAGCCTGCCCAGAGGTGCTGAACACTGGGCAAATCCCACTGCCTCCCTCTCCTCTCCTTCCTGCTCCCCTTCCCTCCAGAACTTACTCGCCATTGGCCTCCAGCTCACAAATCTCAAAGAAGACCATCAGGTCATACTTGCACTGGCAAGGGCCGGCACTGGGCCGAGTCATGGTGCTCAGCTTCGTTGCAGGCACTGCAGCGGGTTGGAAAGACAACTAAGAGGTTGAGCCTGCCACTGGCATTTGGAATGAGGCACTTGATGCCAGGGAAGGGGCAGAGCAGGCAGGGAATGTGGGAACACATGCAGAGATGGCAACAAGAGCCTCATCCCAGTGACCCTGCCAATCACTGGCATGCCTTCTCCCCTGCCCAACATGGGGTATCGAGGGTGTCAGCAGGATGCACACCATATGCCTGCAGTCTCGGCAGGAACACATCCCAAATCACACAGTGCTGCTCCAGGGACTGCTTGGGGAGGCTCCCCTAGTGCTGGTGTGGTGACTGCACAAACCCCCACAACTGGGGTCTCAGCACTCAGTGCACAGGGAGGACCCTGACACCCCTGGTGGGGCTGGGTGGACATCTAAGTCACCCAAGGACAAAGAGCTTTCTCCCTGCTGCTCTGCAAGAGGTGAGATGGGGGCTTTGCATCTGCTGAGTATTGCAGAAATGAGTGTCTAGGGCTTTTGGGTTCTCTGGCCCACAGAACAATTTTTCGTGCCCCCATGGCCCTTACTGGTCCGGCTGGGGAAGGGGACCCTGCACCCAGCATGGGAACTATGGGTGGGCACAGGAGCAGCAGACCAGGTTCCCTACCTGGTTTGGAGAGCGGCATCACACGGGGGAAGTGGCGTCGGGATGGCCTCAGAGGGCTGCAGATAGAAGCAGCTTGGTTAAAGCATCCCCAGGGACCCCCAGACCTGGCCAACCCCCACTATGCCCTGGGGACATCCTTCCACCACCTGCCCCCTTTCTCGAGTCCCCAGGCAGCCCACTGCACCTGGAGCCCCTGGGGCAGCCAGGGGTTGGGGCTGGCCCAGGTGTGCCCACCTCAGGACATCCTTGCAGAGAGGAGGGAAGGGGTGCTGCTGGTAGTGGCCAAACACCTCAAACACAATTGGCTGGCTCTTGATGTATTCGATGAAGGATTTGGTCACCTCCACAGCAATCTGGAAGAGAAAGAGCCGCAGGTGGCACAGTTTAGCTGGGAAAGGGGATAGAGGCCAGAAACAGCACCCTTGTGAGGGTGCAAGCCCGTCAGTACCCTGCATGCCTCACCCATTCCTCCCTCCATTCAGGGATGCTTTCCCCACCAAGACCACTGCTGTGAAATCTCAGTATTTTTGAGTGGACAGCAGTGGCTTTTGGCTTCTCCCCTGCACACCCATCATGTCTAAAGTTGGCTTAGCTGGGTGGCTGTGAAGGGCTGGGAAAATCAGGAGGAACCTGCTCCTCTGGGGAGCAGATCCAGCCAATGGCCCTGAAGATGCAACCACAGAGGCGAAGGGGTGGAAGGAGAGAGCTACGCACATTTTGCACGTGGTAGAAGCCCAGTGGTGGTCCTCGTCCTGTGTTCTTCAAGGGTTCTGTTGAAAAGGCCTCATCGTGGCGATGGATGAAGCTGTGGAGGGAAGGAAGGTGACCTGGGGGCTGTGGGATGGGGATGAGCCAGAGCAGAGAGGGGACTGAAGGCAGGGACCAGGACAAGAGTCCACTCCCCTTAGGGCTGCTGCCCTCCCCCTTGGCTGCCACAGGACTCCCCGAAGCTGATGGGAGTCACCCCCTGCCTTTTGCCAGCAACCAAACAAGGGCACTGACACATTCCACAGCCCTTGGTTTGGCCTCCCTGTTCACAAAGGGCTCAGGTTGGAGGGCAGGGCTTCCTGACATTCACCACCAGCTCCCAGGTGATGGCTGGAACATGGTAGGAGATGAACAGGGGGCACTGGAGTCTCACTTGAACTGGCAGAAGATGTCTGCATATTCTGCAGAGATGCTGGAGGCTTGCAGGACTGTCACACGGAAAGTGAAGATGCTGCCCAGCTTCAGGTGCTCCAGAGCCACCTCCAGCGGCCCATCTGGCACAGGCTTCTCTGGGCTGTCCAGGAGAAGGTCCTCTGGGGTCACTGCAGGGAGAGGGAGGCCCTCAGCAAGGTAGGGTTGTCACCCCCTTGGTGTCTGCCAACAGCCCCACACCGGGGCAGTGGGCTGTTGATGCTGGGGCGGGTGCAAGAGACTGGGTCCTGGGGCAGGGAACCACTCCCCAACTTCTTGTCACACCTCCTCACCTGCACAGGTGTTGTTGTTGACTTCATCAGCAGAGGGACCCAAGTCACTGACCTGCCCCTGGCCTTCAACAATGCGCAGCTCCTCCTGAGAGGTGCCTGAGCGAGACATCCCCACAGATGGGCAAGACTCTGACTGGAACTGTGACAAAAAAGGGGCTCAGGGGTGCTGGTGGTCCCTGAGGTGGTCCCACTTGCACTACTGCCAGTGACCCAAGCAGCAGGGCACCTCCAGCTTTCCCCTCCCACCCCATGGCAGCCCCTCCTGGACGAGGGCGAGAGTGGGGTGTGTGGGTGGGTGCCCAAGGTCTGGAGTCTCCCTGGTGGTACCTTCCCTACGATGCCTCTAAGAGTCTAGGGGTCCCTGTGGGAAGCATCGTGGAGGCAGGCAGGGGTCTGGGGTTCCTGGGCACCTACTGGGAGCTGGTCCTGCTGTACCTTCTCAAAGTGCTGGTCATCAAAGGAGATCTTGGCTGTCCCCGATTGCCGCACACCAGAGCCGTAGTCAGGGGCTTCTTCATCCGCTGGTGGAGGGATGGGGGTGAGCCAGGACGGGGCTGAGCCAGCACAGGGGAGCGCAGGGGGCGCAAGGGACACATTTTGGGAGGGTTCCCTCCTACCTGAGATGGCCTGAACAGCCACACGCAGGAAGCCCTTCACCTCACCCTTCTCGCTGACGATGGCCACGCGGTGCACCAGGGGCACGGGGTAGAGGAGGTTGCTCAGGTAGACGAAAGCCCTGCCAGAGAAGGAGTTGGGGGGGAGGGGGGATGGGACACACACAACAAGGGGGGGAGAATGGTCACTGCTCCCACCCGCGGATGTGCAGGCACGGCTGGCGTGGCCGGCAGCGGCCGGGCTCCCAGGTCACTGCTCAGGGCGCGACCGCGGTGCTGCAAAGCAAAACTAAAGAGAAGGCAGCCAGGGCCAGGCGAGGGGGTGGGGGCAGCAGGCAAGGCAGGGTGG
>VXAU01003156.1:2405731-2422074 GCA_013399695.1 Formicarius rufipectus
AAAAAAAAAAAGTTTTCTTTTTTTTTTTTTTTTTTTTTTTTTTTTTCTTGGTTGGGTTTTGGGGTGGGTTTTTTTGTCTGGTTAAATCAAGGGACACCAGGAACAAAGACCTGCCCATCTGGTGCATCCCTAAAGCCACCAACAGCGGGAGAAAAAAGCAACCCAAGGAACTGGTGTGAATGTTGGGGACTCCCCTCTCGCTGGCTTTGCAGGAAAGGCAGGGACGGAGCAGGGGGGTACAAGGCTCGCCACCACCCTCCCTGCTGGAGGGAATCTCTCCGTGTGCTGCGGCACGGGAGGAATGCCTCCAGGCCATAGAGCTCAGGCCCCTGATCCCTCTGCCCGCTGGGGAAGACCCCTTTTCTGGGGTGGCCCATCTTCACTGCTGGCACTGCACCCTTTCAGCCTGCCTGCGGGAAGCACAAGGAGATGTTTGGATCGATTCACAATTTATAGCATGGAAAGAGTCCTGCCAAAAATGGGCTGGTGATGAGAATCAACCAGACACTAAAATGCTTTAACAACTGATGTGTTTAATGTTGTTTGAAGTGTCTTTTTTGTTAAGTTATCATTTCTCCTTCCCAGAACCCCCCCTGTATGCTCGGGGGGTGGGAGGATATTTGTGACATCATGTTATCTGAAACCCTCTCCTATCTGAATGTAAATCCCACTACTCCTATTGGCCCAGAGCCAGACCCCCTCCTCTCTTGTCCCTTATTGATGGGTTTGACTCCCTCCAAAGTCCATATAAACCCTTGACCACGAATAAACTTACTGTTTTGTCCCTCTCCCACTGGGGTGGTCTCTGTGTGTCCTTTCTCTGGGGCTCTCAGGGACCACGTGGTGGGGGGAAGGGCAGGGAGCACACTTTTTCTCCTAGGTTTATGGACTAAAACCCCAAAACCAGGAGGATAAACCATACCGTTGCAGACCTCATTTCTACAAACACAGCACCAACGAGGCTTAAAGACTCCCCACGGGAACAAGGAGACACACGGCACATACTGTACAGACAGATGCTCAGATACCAGTGTGTGTGCACAGGGAGGCATGCCCACTGGGGTGGAGGTTGCAACAGCATGGGCTCTCAGCCTGCTAGACAGACACGACCCCTGCCACCCACCAAGCCCAGAGCCCATGACACCTAGCACCGGCTCAGAGAAGGCAGCAGAAGCATTGCCAGCAGCCTGTGGGTCCCTTGGGGTCCCAGCAGCCAACGTGGAGGACAGGCATCACAGGTAAGACAGGCACTGGGCTCCCGTGGGGGGGATGAATGCCCTGCACGTGGTGGGCAGTGCTGGCGGCGTGTCCTCCCGCAGGACCACCTGTGGGTCCCTGCCACGCTTCAGAGGAGCCAAGGCGCTCACCTGCCGACCAGCCTGAACCAGGGGAAGCGGTCGTAGAAAGGATCTCCACCAGTCACCACGTTGTCGCAGTCCTCGATGATGCTGGAAGGCACTTCTGCTGCACGGTCGTACATCTCACGCATGAGGTCCAGGCGCTGCCTGCAGGCAGACAGCACAGAGAGGGCAGCAGTCAGACAAAGGGCTGCGGGCACCCAAGCCCTCCTGGCAGAGCCAGCACTTGCCCACCTCAGCTTCTCCAGGGTCCAGTAATGTGTTGCCCCGTTCTTCTGGTCCTGCACCTCTACAGCCACAATGGTCCGGGGGAACGGCCGCTTCTCCCGGTCTTTGGCAGCGTCAGGAGGCAGCAGGTCAGGAGGGAGAGGAGAGTACAGCGTGTCTGTGAGGAGCACAAACTGGAACTGGACCTGGAGAGGGGCAAAGGGGATGGTGAGCCACCTGGGAGGGCAGAGGGTTTTGTGTGGTGCCTCTGAGACTCCCTCCTCAGCACTTCCCAGCTGCCCATTCTCATGGCCTCTGCTGCAGGTGCTGCAGCCAGAAACGAGCCCAGCCACCCACCTTCTTTTTCAGCTCCACACTGATGGCATTGGCTTCCTTAAGAAAGATAGCATTGCCCCAGAGCAGGTCACGGAGGGAGGTGAACTGGTACCACTTCCACTTCCTGAAGGCCCAAAGGGCCAGCTCGAACTCCCGCTCTGTCCATTGCACTGTGGGAACATGGAGGGACAGTCACCCCACTGACAGGACACTGGTGCCCAGGGAACCTGCAGTCCACTCTTCGTGCTCCCACAGAGAGCGTCAAAACCTTGTGGTGGTACGCACCCTCATCCTCAGGTTCTTCCTCTTCCTCGTTTGCCTCAGGATAATACCTAGAGTCCATCTGCTTCTGTAAAGCCTCCAGTTTGCTCTCATAGTCCTGGTGGAAGCAGAAGGAGGGGTGATGCAACCCACTGATGTGACCTTACTCCACGCTGCCACATCACACTACTCCCCCTTGCAGGAACTCTGCCTCCTCCCGCCTCTGCATCTGTGTTTGTGAGGACAACTCCAGGAACAACAGGCTTGGCCTTGTATTTAGAACACACAGAGCCACCCCATGCAAACATCTGCCAGGACTTCTTCACTCATGCCTGGGCAGCCTGAGAAGGAGCAAAGTCCTGGCCACCCACCAGCCTCTGTTGCTCCAGAAGGTAGTTCGCCTCTTCCCGCTCCCTCCGATACTGGTCCTCCAGCTCCTGGAGCCTGGGTGCAAATGGGGAAGGAGAGGATGACTAACCTGCAGGTGGACACCCAACTCCCCACCACCCACCCCAGCCCGTGCCCTCACCGCTGCTCCATCTCCTGTTTCATGTCGATGCCCTGCTTCTCCAGCAGCTCTCTCTGGGCAAAGGCCCAGTCCACGGGCTCCGCGGGGGTCTCGGCACACGGGGTCCGCTCCCGCTCCTGCCGAGCCTGCTCGGGGTGGTTGAAGCGGAAGACGTGGCTCTTCCCCATGATGATGCGGTTCCCTGCAGGCACGTGTGTGTCGTGGAAGAAAAGTGTGGGTTTGGCATGGGACAAGTGCCAGTGGGAGGGAGGGAGGGAGGGAGGGGGGGTTGAAGCAGCGTGCCAGCCCCAGGGACCCACCTGAGCGCAGGATGCTGGGCTCCATCACCTTTTTGCCATTCACGTAGGTGTCAGCACCTTCACAGGGCTCCAGGGTCACTATCACTAAGGAGACAGTGGAAAGGGGAGAAAGGTAAGGTGAGAGGTAGCCAGAGCCTCCAGGAGGCAACTCCATCATTCCCAGGCTCATCCCCCATGGCCCCTTCATCCCCAGGTTCCTGCTGTTTTGGAGGGTGGATCCTGCTCCATGGCTTGGGCAAGGGAATCATCCACAGGCTGCTCAGCCACGATCTCCCTGCCTTGCTTTGCTCCCACATGCCTTGTACATAGGTGTCAGCACCTTCACAGGGCTCCAGGGTCACTATCACTAAGGAGACAGTGGAAAGGGCAGAAGGCAGTGAAGGTAGGTTGAGAGGTAGCCAGAGCCTCCAGAAGGAAGCTCCATCCTCCCCAGGCTCATCCCCCATAGCCCCTTCATCCCCCATGGCCCCTTCATCCCCAGGTTCCTGCTGTTTTGGAGGGTGGATCCTGCTCCATGGCTTGGGCAAGGGAATCATCCACAGGCTGCTCAGCCACGATCTCCCTGCCTTGCATGAGCTCCTCTCCCAGCCATGAGGGCTGCAGGTCACTCTGGAAGTATGGAGACACCAGAGCCACGCAGGAAACCCCCAGTAATCTGAGAGGGGCAGGACCCCCAGCCTGGGGGCAAGTGCTGGTGACATGCAGAGGGATGGGTCCCCAGGGCAGTGGAGCCCCTCCAGACAGGCAATACCTTCACCACTCGTTTTGGTGTCGCTGCGGAACAGGCAGTGCTCTTCTTTAATGAAGTGCCCGCTGAGAACGATGTCCTGCCTCTTCTCAGCATCTTCCCGGCCAACCCTGTGGGGGTAACTCAGCTCAATCCTTCCTCAAAGCAGCTCCTCCCGAGTCTCCCCTCATCCTTGGGGCTGACAGGAGCAACCCTTGGGGCACAGCAGGACCGACATCCCAAAGGAGATCCACAGGCAAACACATATGGCCATGGCACTTTGGGAAGAGTGCTCAGCCTGGGGACAGCTGTCACTCTGCTGACCAGCTGGGGAAATCAGGCACTGAGATATGGACAAGGCTTCCACTGCTCCAGGGTACCTGGCCCTCACCTTGTTATCCCGTCCTTGATGTAGTAGAGAAGACACTCAGACATGAGCGGGTCCTCGTTCAGGTTGACCAAGTGTGGTGTCTGGGAGAGATGAAAAAGGAGTCATCTCAGTGCACCCTGTCTGCCCAGGCATGGAGGGATGCTCCTGAGGGAGGTGGCAGCTCAGCAGCACTGCACACTGCCCTGGCACAGGCTCTGCTGCCCTCTGTAGCTCCAGGACAACATGCCCAGAAGGGTATTTTTCCAGGGGACTACAGAGAACCAAGTGGCTGGGATGAGGATGTCCTGCTTCCACATACCTACTTGCTTTTCTCCTCCCAGGACTGAGCCCTGGGCATACTTCCCTTGGCCACCTTTGAAAATTCCTGCTCCAAACAGGCCTCACATGGAGCCAAATACTTCCCATGAGGAGTCCCTGATACAGTTCAGAGTCTCCTGGGGCAGGACCTTTCTTACCTGTACTTCATGCTATAGAACCATAGAATGGTTTGGGTGGGAAGAGACCTTAAAGCACATCTCATTCCATCCTGCTGCCATGGGCTGGGACACCTTCCACTATCCCAGGTTGCTACAAGCCCCACCCAACTTGATCTTGAACGCTTCCAGGGATGAGGCAACCACAGCTTCCCTGGATAACTTGTGCCAGGGCCTCACCACTCTCACAGAGAAGAATTTCTTCCTAATATTGAATCTAACCCTGCCCTCTGTCAGGTCAATAAGGAAGTGCCCGTTTTCCTTCACTGCTAGTACAAGGACGGATGAAGCACCTGAAGGAGCAGCTCTGAGAGGTTCAACCAAAAGCAGTGGAGAACCTGAAACCATATCTGCAATCTGAATGTCACTCCCCGGTCTTCTTCCAAACAGTTCCCTCCCATCCTTTTCTTCCCCTGGGTTACAAAACACTTTGTTCTTGACAAGAGGGAATTTTTTCCCCCAGCCACACATCTCTCTGACAGCAGTCAGCTCAGCTGCTGGGACTGTACCTACAGAGAGCAGAGGAAGTCCCAGGAGTATGAGTGGGTGAAGTTCAGAGTTTCCCAGACAGAAGAATAGTGACTGTAAGGAATGCCACATCAGCCTGAGACCCAGCATGCAGAGAGGTCCACTCATCATGGTGCCACGAGCCCTGGCTGACAGCAAAGACTCACTCCAAACAGGGCAGCAGAGCTGGAGCTCAAGGGAAAGGTGGGCTCTTCTCCATGGTGGCTGACACAAGTTGGCTTTAACATTTAAACCTCTGGCCCCTCTGGACAGACACATACCCCTGGGGGCTGAGGCTCCTTCACTTGCAGTTTTTGTCCAGATTTGCAAAGCTTGTGACCTTCTGCTGAGCTCCCGGAGCCGTGACCACCCCAGCCATGGCACACAGTGGAACAGCGTAGTTCTGTCCTGCCATGCCCATTACAAAATGGGGTTTGCACACTATCAACAGTAACTTTCCTTGCCAGCCACTGGAGAAGTCAGAAGAGTTTCCACCTGCCAGACAGCTCAAGAGCAAGGAGGCACCAAGACCACCACAGCAATGCCCCACCTCCAAGACTAACCTGCTTTGGGGAATAAACCCCTACATTTCCTACCCAAAGGTCTGGGGTCCTAACAGGCAGTGGCTGGGACAAGAGACAAAGACAACAGTGTACAAATTTATCCGAAAAGTCAAGCTGAGGCAAGTAAGGGAAGGTTCTGAAGTATTTATCACCACCTCAGCTGGGGACACAAAAGAGGTTTGGCCAAGCCAAACACTACAAGCAGTAAAGAGATAGAATATTTTCCCAGCCACATTTCTTAGCAAGGACTTGCTGGTTTCAGGGGCAGCAATTTTAAATGTCACATATTGGAGATTTTTATAAGCTGACACTGAAGTCCAACACAGTGATCATCAGCGAATACCTCCACAAAAGGGGACAACTCCCCAGCAGTGGGGACTGGACATTTAGCCACGTATTTCTACCCATGTTTGGACCCAGCAGGTTCAATGCTGGGATTTCCCCCATAGGTTTCAGAGCCAAAAAAAGGCTGGAGAAATATGTGGGACTGGCCAGCTGTGACACTGTGAGCCAGAAGGGATCTGTGGGGGTACAAACCTGTCCCCAGGAAGAACAAAATAGGATGATCCTACCTTTTTAGGAGAGAAAACACCCAAGGTGCCTCCATCCTCCCTCATGGCCACCCCCATTTCGGCCAGCAACGCTTCCCTGAAGGAGCAAAGGAAACAAGAGCCTGTCAAAGTCTCATGTGCCCCTGTAGGCAGCACTGGGATGGAACCTGATCCCACGGATTGCAGACACAGGGCTTGCTTCAGCTCTCCTCACAGTTCAGGTGGGTTTCTCAGAGCAGCTCACCTCTGTGCACACTAATGCAGTGGGCCCTGGGAAGCCCAGGTGGCAGCCCAGGGTATGGCTGGACATTCAAACTGCCTGGCTGCCCCAGAAACTGAACTGCTGGAGCAAAGTGCAGAAGGAATGCCACCCTGTCCCATCCCATACTGCCCCATATCACACCAGCCCACCCACCTCTCCATCCGGATTGCCTCTGTCCTCCGCAGTTTCTCCTCCCATGTCTCATTCAGCTCTGCAATGATCTTCTCTGTTTCCTGGCAAAATGTGGGTTGAGCAGCGGGTTAGTGTATCCCATGGGGCAGCACATGTGCCCACTCTGCCCAGTCCTGCCCAACACGCTGCAGTGGGACACTGGTCCCAGCTCCAGGCTGGTTTATACAAGCTACAGCAGCATTTCACCCACATTTTTCCAACAGCCTGGTCTTGAAAGAGCGAGGCACGAGGACCAGCCTCTTCATCCTCTTGCTGCCAGCCTGCTCCTGCACCATGCTGAGCCAGGAGCATGCACCCCAAACCAGGAGTGCCCATCCCAAGCCAAGAGGACCTGTCCCACAGGGCAAAGGCAGCCATCACCCTGTCACCCTGAAGAAAGGATGGCAGCATCAGCTACACCTACAATACCAAACCCTTTCCGCTCTGGCAGTTTGGGCGAACTCTGGATCTGTCTGATCTCTGCAAGAGCACATATGAGCACTGCTTCCCATTAGCATCACCCATCACGAGTTTCCAGAACATACTGAGCCCTCTCTGCAAGCCACAGAAGGTTGAGCTGAGCCCTTTGTCCTGCAGGGCAGTGGCCTCTTACCTTGAGTCTTTCAATGGCCTCCTCACTGCCTGGAGCAAACATGATGCGCTCGTGGAGACTGGCGACGGAGGCGGCGCGGCTGGACAGGGCGGACAGGGAGGAAGAGGGGCTGATCCCGGCAATGGCATTGGTCACTGTGGAGAGATTGTCATGGCGGTGACTCAGCTCTGCCCCTCGAGCATCATTATTGTTCTCAAAGTCGGACACATCTACGGGCAGGGAGGGATGGGCCGGGCAAAGACACACAGAGAGGGAGGAAGAGAGAGAAAGAGAAAGACAGAGACAAGAGAAGCTGTTGGGAAAAAAAAACAAACAAAAGAGCGGCTGGGGTGCCGAGAAGAAAGCCAAGAATTACAAGGAAAAGGCACAGGCAACAGCACAGCAGCACAGACAGCAGCAGGGCAAGGGCACATGCTCCCTCCTCTCAGGGCACAGGGCTGTTTTGTGAAGCAGCTGCTGGAAGCAGCCTTCCCAGGCTCCCAGGGATGCTTTTTTGCAACACCAGATCCAGCAGCAATCAGGTCTGGGATCAAATGTCCTTCCCAGGCATGTGCCACTGCCCCTGTCATCCTCCCCAGCTGATACAGCCTGGATGGTTTTCCCTGCCCAGATGCCCTAGATGTTGGATTCAGGGGTAGAGAACGAGAAGGGAAGGGAATGAGAGGCGGTAGCCGTCCACCCTACAAAGGGGTCAGGTGGACAGGGCAGGAGAAGAGGCAGGATTCCCTCACAGGACCTGCTCACAGGAAGCCCCTGGCCCGCTAGAGCAGCACCTTGGCCAGGTAGCCAGAGAGTGAAGCCAGGGCTACAGGCAGTGGCACTTGCTGGCCAGCATCCCAAGAGCACCAGCTTAGGACCCAGCTGTTGGACATGCTCCTCCAGCTCTGAGGAGTGGCAGGTCTCAGCACACTGCTGGCAGGGCACAGGTTAGCAGGTGCAGCATTAAGTCACCCATCTCCATCAGCCCACATCCAGGGAAGCTGAGCCAGGGCGGGGACAGCCAGGCCCTTGTCTCCTCAGCAGGCTTGCCATAGCCTGGCTGCACTGCCTGACCCAGGGTGGGATGGGGACACAGTGCTTATCCTCCTGGTCGTCAGCACCCACCCCTTCATCAGGAGAGCAACATGCCATCCCACTCGAGTGCCGTGCCAGGCTCCAGTTCCACTGAGACACAGCACCAGCAGAAGCAGCAGCAGCAGCAGCAGCAGCAGCAGAGGAAACATCATGACAGCATGAAGGAAGGGGTTCCTGTGAGGACTGGGCCCTTGGCATGGCTGAGAGGGAGGACACTGGTTCCTTGAGTGCTATCCCAGGTGCTAACCACAACTCTGCCACTATCCCTTCTGCCTGGGGATGGCCAGCCTGTGAGCACATGCCACTCCATCAGCAGGGGCTGGCTGCAGGAGCCCCTCCCCATGCTGCCCGAGTGCCCCTGGGCACAGCCTATGCCTCCCAAAAGCCGTGAAGCAACAGAGAGTACCAATGATGGGGAATACACACATTTGGATCCTCCAGCAGCAGGATGGGCTAAGAGAGAAAGAGAGGGCAGGGAGCAGGGGTAAGACAGAAAGAACAGAACAAGAAGGGGTTCATCTCAGTTGGACATCTGACAGCACAGGGAGGAGAATCCATGGGTGCCTGCAGCCCCAGGAACACCTTCCTGGCACCTCTGCTGGGTGCTGAATGCTGGAGATGGTAGGTGGAGTGGAAGAAGGGAAGGTTGGCTGGGTGGAAAGCAGCTCCTCCTGTGACAGAAGGGGACTGGGGGCTTGTCAGAGGCAGCAGGATGCCACCACGGCAGGAGGGAGCAGGATGCAGGGCAGATGTGGGGACATTGACCCTGCAGGCTGGGGTGACCTCAGCCCATCGCTGCTGGGAACCACTGGCACGGGGCACCCTTGGTACCTACTGTCAATGATGTCCCCAAGACCCTGGGCATAAAGGAGGTCACGCAGACGTGCCACCTCGTCCTTCAGCTCCCGGATGAGTTTGTTGTTGGGGTCCTCATTGATGACAGCGTTGCAGCGGATCTGCTTGGCACGGTCAGCGTACCTAAGGAAGGCAGGGTCTTGAGCAGGGGAGAGGAGAGGAGCAGAACTCCAGCTGCTGGGCAAGTAGGAGTGCCACAGAGCCCCTCCAGCAAGTGATTCTTTGGAAGATGCCAGTGCTGGGACAATCGTTCTCATCTTGTCTGGGGTTGCAGGTTTCCCCCACAGCACACCACTAGCCAAGGATGCCACAAAGGTGAGGACAGCATGTGGCAGTGCTTGAGCTTCAGAAACTCCCCTGCCCTTGCTCAGTGGAGGGGGCAAAAGGGCACTTCTTCCTACCTGAGGGTGCTGAGGGTCTCATCATAGTTGATGTCAGCAGGACTGAGAGCAGCGACCATGGCAGTCCTGGAGTTGCCCCCTGTGCAGAAAGACAAACCCCCATCAGGGAAATGCTGGTGCCTGTGCCAGCTGTCACCCTCTGCTCAGCATCCACCCCCAGACCACCTGTCCTCACCCAGGTTCTCCCGCAGCAGCCAGGTCAGCACCGAGTCCCGGTAAGGGATGAAGTCCGTCTTTTTCTTCTTTTTGTTCTGAGGGTGGAGAGCGAAGGGAAGGGCTGTCAGGCTGCCTGTTCTCTCCTCCAAAGAGGTGACAGCTGGTCCCCAGCTATGGGAACTTGGAGGATGGTGGCTCTGTCTGGCCACTGCAACCTTGGGCAACTTTGCTCAGGTCCTCAGGTCCTGCCTGTAAAATGCCCTGGGCTGGGGGGGGGGATGTTTAAGGCTGGACACTGAAACCCACAGGGTGAAGAGGATGCTGAAGGCTCTGCCAGCCCCTGGGAGAAGCATGGCTTGGGTCCAGGCACAATCTCACCCCCAAACCAACCCTACAAACCACTTCCACCTGACTGTGCTGAAAAACAACCTCCCTTTCCCCACCTGGCCAGGGCACTCACCTTGTTTGGCCCCGAATCCTGCAAAGGAAGTGGAAAGACTGTTTAAGGGAGCTGCTTCCCTTCTCAGTGCCCACCACAGCTCCCTGGCCCCCGAGTAGAGAGCAGCAGGCACAGGTCCCACTGGAGACAGCAGCCTCACCAGCTCATTCCAGCCACAGGGCTGGGAGGTATCTGCCCATCGCTCAGGAGTGGGATGCTCCATCCTTTGGAGCTGAGCCCATCCCTGCTGGGCCATTTCCCCTCAGTACCACTGCCTGTCCATGCTCTGATTACCTACCATCTCAGCCAGGGCAGAGATGACTTTCCCCAGAGTCGTCAAGGACTTGTTGATGTTTGCTCCTTCCTGGGGAGGAGAGGAAAAACCGAGATGCTTAGTCCCCATTTCAGGGCTGCATTAAAGCCCAGGAGAATGGGGAATTCCCAGTATGGGGTGGGAAAAGAGCAACTGGTCTTAGTGGATAACCAGCATTTCCCAGCTGGGACTCATGGACCCTGGTGAAACTGGCATTAGGCAGCTTTCAAAGACAACCCCACCAAGGATTTTGGCAGCGCAGTGGGCAAGGAACCAGTGGGCAATGAAAGGGGACGTCTCAGCTGGGGACATGGGGGCAGGACACGGTGTCCCCATTGGCAGAACCAGATCTCCCATCAGCTCTCACCTTTAGCCTCGTGCCCTTGGCGCCGGTGGAGTCGGCGCGCTCGCTCCCAGCCAGGTCCACCAAGCTGATTTTGCTAACCTGCAGGTAGAGAGGAGGCTCTCAGCCCTGAGGGCACAGCAGACCTTACCCAGCACAAAGCAGGGGAACAACACTTTGAGGGCAGTGCTGTGCTCTGCGGGGTCATCCCTGCAGGATTTGGCCACGAGCAGGGTTAACATCCTTGTAGGCAGGGCTGGAGGCCATCAGCTGCCCAACATCCTGTCCAGGAGCTGGTCCCTCGAGGGACCACGAGCTCAACATGTGCCTGGGACTTATCTCCCTCCTCTTCCAATCCTCCATCAGTCTGCACCACCTAGTTCCAAGTGCTGATGATAGCACATGAAGCCCTGGCTAGAGCCGTGTGGGTTCCCCAAGTCTTCCAGGCTCTGCTCTCACCTTCTCGGTGGTGATGTCTGTCTCGGCGTCGTGTCGCTTCTGCGTGAAGATGATGTTGAACACAGCGTGGGAGCGGCTGCTGGTCTCGTTCATGTTGGTGGCAGCCACTGTGCTGCAGGGAGAGGAGCACAGGGAGGCGTGACACTTCTTGGGGGCTGGCACTAAAATGGTTGTTGATGTTGCCAGGGCTCATGCCAGGACAGGGTATATGATGGGAAAGCAAGCCTGAAGGATGGGAGAGGACTCTGGGAGGAGACATGCACAAGTCTAGGCTTTCTCCTGCTGACTCCAGTGCATTTCGAGAGCAGGAAGGAGGTAGGGTGAAAGGAAGAGGAGATGCTTAGAGAGGAGACTGCCACATCCAGAGCAGCTGGACTGGAAAAGCAATGAAGTGAAGCAGAACCTTCCAGAAGTTTCTGCAAGCCCTCCAAATTCTGTCCAACTCCTTCCCCAACTCACCGGGCTTTATTTCCAGAGTCCATGAGGTCCTGGATGTCATTGTAGGAGGTCACAGCCAGCTTGGAGAGGTCTTCAACATACGGGCCCATAAGGGGATGCTCCCTTACCCGCAGGTTCCCCTTGTTCTTGGGGTTCAGGAGGTCCCTCACACGCTCACAGTAAATCTCCATGTAGCTCACCTAGAGCAGAAGCCATGGGCAGGGCTAGCAGAATTGAGGTCCTGCCTGCCCACCCCAAAGAAAGAGGGTACACCAGCAAGGTTTGCAGAGATGGGTGGGAGGCTGAAGGAGGGCTGCACAGGCAGTGGGGTGCCTACCTCCACAGAGTAGGACATGTTGTCATTCGTTGTGTCATTGATGCGGGAGAAGAGGTCCTCACACAGCTGAAGAGAGAAGAGCCAGGCTCAACCCCAGGCCATAGAGATTTCTACCTTCTCACCCCAAAAAACAGAGCCAATGGGATGGTTCCTGGGGAGCTGTCAGAGCCTCCCATGCTGATCAGCATCCCCAGGGGCCCTTCGTGTCCTGTTGGGCCAGCACATGGCAGCTCTTGGTGAGCAACTCAGCACTTGGACTACTGCTGCTCCTTGTGTGGCCAGACCATAGTCCACCCAGTCTCAGAAGAGTCTGGATGACCCTCCTTGGCCCCTCACTCTCCACTGGAGCCATGCTGGCTTGCTGCCACGGTGGTGCTGTGTTAGACCTTGGCAGAACTTGGTCCCACTCCCACCCTGCTGCCCTCTTTCCTCCCAGCTCTGCTTTTCCTTTGAGCACCGCTCTGGGCCCAGGGGCACAGGTAGCTTTCCCCAGGCATACCTGTGGGATGATGCCTTGCTGGTCCTTCTCCTGCTTCCCCATCATGGTGTAGGATTTCCCAGCTCCTGTCTGCCCATAGGCAAAGATGCACACGTTGTAGCCTTCAAAGGCGTGTTGCAGCATCTCCTCACCAATGTCCCGGTACACTTGCTTCTGGGATGCATAGTTGATGTCTGCAGGCTGCAAACAATAGGGGTATATTGAGAAATTTGGCAAGGAGCCCCTCCTGCTCTCCCCAGCCCAGCACTCCAGGTGGGCTCAGACCTCCCAGTGCTTACCGTGGTGTGGGACCAGTAGGAATAGTCAAAGCTGAAGCTTTTCGGTGTCTCTTTAGGCTGCTTCGGGTTCAGAATAGCTGAGGACAGACAGATGGGAACATGAGGCCACGAGCCATCCCTCCCTTCCACATCCCATGTGGGAGGGGTGATGAGGTTCAGTACAAAACAGTCCTGGAAAGTGGACTGTGACCCTTCCAGCTCTGCAGATAGGTCCAGAACCCCCAGACCCCAACAATAAAAGCAGAGGAGGTGGATGCCACGGCCAGCAGAGCTCAGGGAACAGGGTAGAGCCTTGCCAAAACATCCTGCTGGACGTGGTGAGATGGACGTGGCTCCTTCCCTCGGGTTCCTTGCTTCTGTGGCACCTGCCCATGGGAGCCCAGCAGTGGCAGAGAAGAGTCACAGCCTTCCTTCCCCCACAGCTGGGGGGGCTGTGCCCAAAGCCCCCATGCTGACACTTGGATGGGAGCAGTTGCAACCCCACTGCTGCTCCCCTAGGGCCCCCCAAGCTCCTGCTTCTCCAGGTCCCCAGCCCCAGCAGGGTGATTAATGCCTCGTGTCACAGCACCAGCAGAAACAAGAGCCTGCTTTTCTCATCCCCTGATGAAAAGGACGTTGCCATGGAAATTGGAGCCTGCATCACTGCTCTTCCTTGCTCGATGCCTTTTTTTTCCCCTGTAGAGCACTTTCAGTGGGTTTTTTTCTGAAACAACAGATGCGTCAGAAGAAACCCAAATCAGTGGGAAATCACGAGATCCAGCCACCAGCCATGTTAGGTGACATTGAGGTGACCTTGCAGGCCTGCCCAGCACAGCTCCCATGGCCACAGTCCCAGCTGCTCCCTGCCACCACTGAGGATGAGGAGGCCACAAGCCCAGCATCCCAAACTGCCCTGCCCTGCCTCAAAGCTGGCATTCAACCAGGGCTCCCACTCCCTTGAGATTCCATCTGGGACCTCCCAGAACAGCCCCAGGCATGGTTCAGCCTGACACCGTGGTGTCAGACACACAGGAGCACGGTGCTGTGGATGCTTCCTGCTCCCAATTCCACCTCCACTGCCACAAAGGATGCTCCCTTGGTAAGGGTCTGTCACTTCTGGCCTGACACAAGCCCAGCCCTGCACACACCAGCAGCAGGGCAGGCAGGGGGAGGGTGGAAACTGGGCTCAGGATCCAGCCCCAGCCATAGCAGTGTGCTGCTCAGACACTACTCACTGTGGCCAAAAGCCCAGCTCCAGTACCAAAGAGGGGCAGCCACAGGCTCCCTGCCTGCCTACCCAGTTCAGGCAGCCTGATTTGGATGCTCTGCATGCCTGCTGCACCCCAGGCAGACCAATTACCAGGAGAAGGGGCTGGGACGTGATAACTGGCAACCCTGCAGCTGCAAATGGGGATGTGGAGGTTCCTGCAAAAGCAGGTCTGTGTGGGCAGCCAGAGGGGCTGCCAATCCCTGATCCCTGCCAAATGCCTGGCTGTTGTGCTGAGGGCATTGTGAAGGGAAGCAGGTGTAGAGGCAGTGGGATGGGGCACCTCCTATGGCTCCTGGTGTTCAACCTGGCAGCTCTGCCATCCCACCCAGTCGCCTGCGCTCGGCTCAGGTCTACCTCTGCCCTGCAAAGAGGAGCAAAAATGAGGCCTGGAGCAGGTAGGATGGGGACAAGGTGGCTGTTCTGCATCCCAGTGCCAGCCCATGCTGGGCACAGGGCAGAGGAGCAGCTGAGGATGGCACCAAGCAGCTCCAGGCATCCCAGCTGCAGCTGCCCAGCTGTCACAGGAAACCAGACACTGGGACATGGGGGAGAAGGAAGAACTCTGAGAGCAGCAGCTGAAATGCTCTCCCCATGCCCCTGTCATTCTCATTTATTTGCCTGCAGGCAGATGGATGCTGCTGGTGGAATTTTTCCTCTCCTGTGACCAGGCATCCAGGGCTTTTGCAAAGCTGTTGCAAAAGGTTCATGCTCTGGGCAAATGGGATTAAATAGACAAGGAGGGGTGTGGGGTTGAAGATAGACATATAGGCAAGAGGGCAGGAGGGAAGAAAACTTCTGGAGATGTCCCTTGCCTCATCCTGAGGAGCCTGCAGCATGGCAAAGTGCAGTGAGTGGGCAAGCACTGAGAAGGAGAGAATCCAGAATTCACAGCAGAGAAAATTATCACCAGATTTTAAAGCCAGCAGAGGCATGGCTCAGGCCAGAGAATATTGCTGGCCTTGTGGGATCAAAGCCAGGGGTCCTGTCCTCACCATCCTGGTGGGAGTCACCAGGAGAGGGGCTGGGAGTGTTGGTGCCCAAGATGGTCCCCACAGAGTGGGGGACACCACAGGAACAAAACAGCAGTGTTGGCAGCCAGGTGGGTGGTTGTGGCAGCTGAAAGTTTGCAGGGAAAAGGACAGCAGAGAAAGGCTGGCCACTTCCCACCCTGGTTCCTGGCCCCCACCTCCCCCCACAGGGCTCAGTGCATTAGGCAGGAGGAGAACCTGCACCCCCACCCTGGCACATGCAGGGGTCAATGCCAATAATCCTGTGAAGGGGAAAACTTGCTCTCACTCCTTGCAAACACGTTTATTTTTTGCTTCTCTGCAAGGAGCTGGGAGAGGGATGAGACAGTCCTGCTCTGCTGGCACTACTGGCATTCTCCTGCCTCCTCCAGCTGCAGCAGAAACCAGCCTGTGAGCCTCCCACGCCTGCTCCCCAGTCCCGCGGCCAAGGGGAACAGCCAGCAGGTTTGTCCATTCATGGAGAAAATCCCTGCTGTCAGCAAAAGGTCCTGCTCACTCCCCTGCTGCTCTCCCTGCCTCAGGCAGGGGCACGGGGGTGGTGCCCCGGGGCACAGCGAGGGGGTGCAGGATGAGCAGGGGGTGGATGGCTCTGAACAAACACAGCCACGGTGGTGGGGGATGCTCTTAACCAGGACCGGGGCATGGTAGGTCATCCCCCACTCATCAGAACCAGAACAGGGGACATCTACCCTGTCTACACCCTGAACCTAAGCAGGTGGGAAGCTCCTGTGGGGCCAGGAGGTTCTCCTCACCACAAGGGCAGAAGCTCTGCACCCCAGGCAGACAGAGAACTGCTGCCCAACCAGGGAGAACCCCCACAAGATGACAAAGTCCAGCAGACACTGCCCCACAGACCTGCCCCTTCGTGCTCCCGAGGCCTGGGGGGAGCAGGCAGCCTGGTGGGGTTGCAGAGGGTCCCTGCACCCTTGGGTGCCCTCCTCTCCCCATCCCAGGGGTTACCATGGCAGCCTCCCGGCGCGGGTGGCTGGCGCCGGCGCTTCACCCACCACCGGTGACGCAGACAGCGCCGAGTTATTTTAGATGCTGTCCCATCTGGAGGCTTCCAGAGCCAAAGAGGGATTCAGCTGCCATTCCCAACAGCCAGAAGCTGCTATTTAAGGAGTGGCAAAGGCAGGACAGGCTCCTTGACAGGACAGACAGTCCCAAGTCCTCATCTTGGCCTCCTCCAGGAGCTCCTCCTGGCTCGGGGGGTCTCTCGTGGTGGG
>VXAU01003156.1:2428428-2447247 GCA_013399695.1 Formicarius rufipectus
CCCCGCCCTATGCCCTGGTTGGCCGCCGCCGCCGCCGCCGCCGCCCGGAGGGGGGTTCGGGGGGACCGGGAGGATGGAGCGGTGACGTCAGCGCATCCCACATCCCCGGGCGCGATGCGGATCCGCCGCAGGGGCGGGGCAGGGCGGGGCGGGGGCTCCAGGCTCCCGTCGCTTGGCAACCGGCATCGTCCCGGTACCCCGGTACCCCGCACCCCGGTAACCTGTTTGGTACCCCGCATCCCGCCACCCCCTGTACCCTGTAGGCGATGCACCTCGGCGAGCGGACCCCACCACGGCTTCCCACGCCCTCTGCCGGCGCCGTTCGTCCGCTTCTCTGGCCGTCGAGACCCCGCCCGCAGCCCCTGGCTCGGCCGCTCCTGCCCATCTGCGCCGGGAATTCGGAGCCAGCGCAGCAAGCGGATTATTGCCTTCGCTGCCAGCTGTTTCCAGC
This sequence comes from Formicarius rufipectus, assembly GCA_013399695.1. Classification (NCBI taxonomy): domain Eukaryota; kingdom Metazoa; phylum Chordata; class Aves; order Passeriformes; family Formicariidae; genus Formicarius; species Formicarius rufipectus. The sequence continues at coordinate 2,428,880 of VXAU01003156.1, forward strand.
AGGGCGGCCGCTCTCGCCCCGCGGCAGCTCCGAGGCCACGCATCCCTGCCCCAACTGTGCCCCAGATCTCCCCAAGGGGTGGACAGGCAGCTGACAGGTCTTCTTCAGTCTTCTTCAGTCTTCTTCAGTCACTTTGGTAGATGACGGCTGGGCAGCAGTCCCCAGGCTGACTGTGGTTTCCATCGTCCATGCGAGGGCGGACACACCTGCCCCCGGCTCCTCTCAGTGACGGCCATACATCTGCTGCTGGGCAGACGTGTTCTCAGCTGGCACCATTGCCAGACCCATGCCCCTGTCCCAGATGTCTCCAGCACCAACTGCTGGTGCCATCTCTGCCGCGGGGGAATTCTCCCCCCCAGCGCTGTCATCCCCAGATAAAGCTTTGCTCACTGAAGGTGAGCACACACTCATGGACCTGCCAGAGCTGGCAGGGGGCAGTTTGTTTGCATTTCAGGGTGTGGATGGCAGAGAATGTGCCAGAGGATGGGCATGATGCAACGGCCTGTGGGCACATGAGGCAGGAGACAGCATATTGAACTCCTGTGAGGAGCCTGTGGAATCATCAGGATACACTGGGATGCTTGCAATCCAAGCTGAGCCCACAGAGCACACTATGTTGGGGACTGTGATCATATCCCACTCCACAGTCCTGCCCTGGCACACACCATCCCGACTGGCCAGCCTCCTGTGGCACTTGTCACCCAGACAGAGGTCCCTCTACAAGGCATTCCCCTGGTCAGGGAGCCCTGGTCGACAGCAGCTTTGTGCTGCAGGAGGAGTTATGACTGTGGCAGCTGTGCCAGAGCAGTCCCAGCACAACGATTCTGTCACACAGGACCTAAGCGCCCAGAGCAGGGATCCCACCTGCTGGGATACTGTTGGGAACCATCAGTCATGGTGTCCTGGGGTCCATGGGACCAGGCTCTGCCTGGTTGCTTGGCAGTCCCAGAGGCTCTCACGCCTGGGGAGCAACTCCCCCAGCACTAGCAAGGAGGTATGCCCCAAAATGAGGGGCCCAAGACAGCAGGAACAGCACTGGTGACACATTAACCGGGCAGGGGAGGCAACCACGGGTAGAGTCCGGACGGGCGGGGAGAGGACTGAGGTCTGGGTCAGGGTCCACGGGCACGCTGGACACTGCTGGCACAGGATGCACTGGGCTGCATTGCTGGCTGCTGCTCAGGCAGCTTCCACTGCTCCTCTCCTCCGGGCACAGTTTCTGGGGACAGCACGGCGTGCCATGGCCACCAGCCTGCTCCGTGTCTCCCCACCCCAGGCACTGCTCCAGCCCCTCGTTGTCCCAGAGAGGCTGCTGCTCGGGCCAGGACCCAGCAACGTGCCCTGCCGCATCCAGGCTGCAGGTGGGAAGCAGCTCCTGGGCCACATGCACCCTGAAGTGCTACAGGTGAGCTGCCCCAGCCCAGCCTTCTTCCCCTCCCCTTCTCTCCCTCACTCCCAGGAGGAGCTGAAATAGCTCTGCTGGGGCAAGAAGAGCAATAGCAGTGCTGGTCAGTGCCCTGCCCCTGCAGGTGATGGATGAGATCAAGGCAGGGGTCCAGTACGCCTTCCAGACACAGAACCAGCTGAGCTTGGCCATCAGTGGCACTGGCCACTGTGCCATGGAGGCTGCCCTCCTCAACCTGCTCGAGACCGGCGACATCATACTGGTGGCTGTCAATGGCATCTGGGGACAACGTGCTGCTGACATTGGCAGGAGGCTGGGTATGCTGGGGACAGCCAGATGGCATGGCAGGGCTGAGGGGACTGGTTTTGTGGGCAGGATGCTGGAACATGAACCCTGGCTTACTGTCCCAATCCTGGTGGCAGTGACCACTCACATGGCTTCCACAGCTGAAGAGAAGTCCAGGTTGTTTCCAGGGTGATGTCCCTCCATTTACAGTAGTTTATGGCTTTTCCACTGAGCAAATCTGCAGGACACCAGACCCTGGCAGACAGCTGTGCTCCTGGCTCGTGTGTGAGTGATTCCTCTGTGGAGCAGGTGACAGTGGGAAGTATGCCCAAACCTCACTTTTCTCTGCCCAAATGCCTCCTAGGAGCCCATGTCTGTGAGATGGTGAAACCCCCAGGAGAGTACTTCACTCCATGGGAGATTGAGAAGGTGAGTGCTGGCCACTGTGCAAGGCAGTGGCCATGAGCTGACCTCCAGTGCCATCACCTTCCCTCTGTGTCACGCAGGGCCTGGTGCAGCACAAGCCCTCAGTGCTCTTCATCACCCACGGGGAGTCCTCCACAGGTGTGCTGCAGCCACTGGAGGGGCTGGGCGAGCTGTGCCACCGGTCAGTGCACAGGGGACATCCACAGTCACCCAAGGTCACCACTCGGGGTTTGGGCCTGGGCTCTTCTTCCCTGGCTCTGGGGAACTGGAAGTGGTCGGTGCCAGTGAGACGTGGCCTCTCAGGGGATGAGGATGCCAGGGCTGCAGGCAGAGGGGTGGCAAGAGGAGGTGGCAGGGACAGCAAGCTGAGCTCTGTCCTCCCGCAGTCACGGCTGCCTGCTGCTTGTGGACGCGGTGGCATCACTTGGGGGAGCCCCCATCTTCATGGACCAGCAGGGTAAGAGCCACAGTTGCCATCACAGCCACCCAGGGGACAAGGGGGTTCATGGCTGGGCCAGGGGCGTGGGACAGTGGGATCAGCCCCAGTGTGCACATTTTGGGTTAGCAGCACCAGAAACTGGTCCAGCTGCAGCCAGAGAACCTGTTCCCCTCGAGGGACCATCAGTGCCTGGGGGGCCCCCAAAGCAGCCCAAACACAAGCAAGATCTGTAGCATGTGCCACCCTTGTGCTTCCCACCCAGCACTCACAGCTGGGCTGGGGGAACTCAACATTTCCCCACTGTGAGCCTCCAGTCCCTAAGGAGTTGCCTTCCTTCTTGGGCAGAGATTGATGTCCTATACTCGGGGTCCCAGAAAGTCCTCAATGCTCCCCCTGGCAGTGCCCCCATCTCGTTCAGTGAGCGAGCCAGGTAAGAGCAGCCCAGTCCCACTGGAGTGGAAGGTGATGGGGCTGGGGGAGGCAGTCACCTCCCTCCTTCACCAGCCATCTGCTCTGGTCCCACTCTGTGGAGACCATGCCCAGCGGCAGTGCTGTTGGGGGCAGAGTCCACTCCATCCCTGGGCAGTGACTGGGCGCTGGAGCCAATCTCTGCACTCGCTTTAGAGGACTGACCCCACCTCGGAGCTGGTCGGGTCAAGGTCCAGCTTCTCCCCAGCACTCTGCTTCACTAGGGAGAAGATGATGAGAAGGAAGACAAAGCCCCAGTCCTTCTACTTGGATATGGAATGGCTGGCAAGTTACTGGGGCTGCTGTGACGGGGAGCCACGGAGGTGAGGGCAGGCTCTCTGGTCACAGATGGCTGCAGCTGTCCCCCACCCAGCCTTCGCCCTGGCTCAGGGTCTGCCTCCCCTGCAGGGCTCAGACCCTTCCTGCCCATCACCCTGTCTGCTGGTCAGGTGATGGGGAGGGAGCGTGCTGTGCCTCTGTGTCCCATATGGCAGGTGAGGGGCTGCTCTGCTGCAGCCAGGCCGAACCCCTCTGGGTGCCCCTTGAGTTTTGCAGGTACCACCACACAGCGCCCATCAACACCTTCTTCAGCCTGCGGGAAGGCTTGGCCATGCTGGCAGAGACAGTGAGTGACGCAGGGAGGGCAGGGGGCAGCAGCAGTACCGGGTGAGTGCCAGGAGATGCCTGTCAGCAGCAGAGACCACCTTTATCCTCTCTACCTGCAGGGTCTGGAGAGCTCTTGGGAGAGGCACCAGGCCAACTGTGCCAGGCTGTGCCAGGGGCTGCTCAACCTGGGGCTTGAGCTCTTTGTGAAGGAGGAGGTGGGTATAGGGCAAGTCCACTCCCACGGGGTAGGGACAGCATGAGGACACAGCTCTGTGTGTCTGGAGACATGCTTGGGCAACTTTTGATACAGGAGAAAAAACTCCCCACTAGCAATGCTCTCTCCTGGCAGTCTGCTGGGCTCACCAGAGGATGGGGCCTTGGGAGTGAACCCAATTTCTCTTTTCCCCAGAAGGTGAGGCTTCCCACCATCACCACTGTCAGTGTGCCTGAGGGCTATAACTGGAAGGACATCACTGCCTTTCTGATAGACAACCATGCCATAGAGATCGCTGGAGGCCTGGGCCCCACGGCGGGCAAGGTGGGTAAAATCCTCCCTTCCTGCTGCCAGTGGCTGGGCACTGAACTCCATGATTCCCTGCAACTCTCTGGCTGCTGACAGAGTGTGGCTGGCTGTGTCCCATCACCTGCAGCAATGCATAGCAGCACAACCACACACAATCAATCACCCGCCTAATTGAATAACCACACATGTAATTAGCCGTGACACATCTTTAGAGGGAACTGGGTGCTAAATACGAGCCAACAGGGAGCTGTGCACACCCACTGATACCTGGCTGCGTGTCCCCCACGTCCGCAGGGGTCCCTGGCACCTGCCCACCTGCGGCAGGGACACGGAGGCAGAGGTGGGTGCTGCAGGGAGATGTTTGCCCTTTTCCTCCCAGGTCCTGCGCATTGGCCTCATGGGCTGCAACTCAACCACTGAAAACGTGAACCGAGTGCTCCGAGCCCTCCAAGATGCCCTGGGCAGCTGCCACCGCAGCAGGCTGTGAGCACACCTGCCGGGGTGGAGCCCAGGGCAGGCGGCGCAGCAGTTCCCTCCTTGTGGCAGCAGAGGGACTCCGCTGCCTCCCTGGGATGCTGGCGGGAGACACGGCAACACCCAGCAAGCCAAGCAGGAGTGGGAAGGGCATGTTGGAGTAGCAGGGGACGTGGAGGAGAGAGCTGCACTCAGCGGGTGTGAGACGTCTCAAAACGCCTTCTCTCTTCATCCCAAAGGCCTGACCCCCCAGCCCTTCCCCTTCCCCCAGCCCTTCTCCTTCCCCAGGTCATGGCAGCCTCTCGGCAAGGTGACACAAGGGCTGTATGCAGGATCTGACCATAGTTTCTTTCCCCTCCCATACCACTAACCTCAGCTGACCCTGCACCAGAAGCCCTGCAGATTCTCTACCCTGGGATGAAACACCCGGTGCCCAGCTCTACAAGAGGCTGTGCATCCCCCTCAACCACAGCAGACATGAGCTCCCTCCCTGGTACCACCTTTCCTCAATAAAGGCACATGCCAGCATGCCAATTCCAGGCCCCTTGCACCTGGCTCTCCTTGAACACCCCCAGAGTTTTGAGACCCTCCAATGGGGCAGCAGCAGAGTTCCACTCAGCTCTGCAGGGGGATTTCTTGCTTGATCTTGGAGAGGAGCTGCGCCATTGCTGAGCGGCGTGCACCATCCTGGATCTGGTACACCTGGAACTAAGTGGAAGCACATAGAAAGTGAGGGGAGAGGCTGCCAGGGGCCAGAGGCTTCTGGGAGGGCCAATTCCAGCACATCCCAAGCTGCCCAGCCCAGGTGATTTCTGGTGATGCCTCAAGACCAGCAGGAGGTTTGGGGTTACCTGGTTGAGCAGGATGTCAAAGTAGGCTGTGTTCCAGTAGGATCTGTCCTTGTTGGGCAGCTGCAGAATTGCTCGGGTGTTGGGGTCAGCCTGCCAGCTGTCAGTGCGTCCAGGGTGGCCAAAATGGAAGCGGAGGAAGCGTTGGGGGTTCCAGGCAAAGCTCTCTACTTTATGGTAGAGGGAGGCAAAGTCTGTGGTCACTCCTTGGAAGAGGTTCTCCTGTGGGTTCAGGAAGTGGGGCAGGTGCTGGATAGCCAGGCAGCGGAGAAGGATCACCAAGAGCCGGTAGACAGAGCCCGCGAGGTCCTGCCAGTCCTCCAGGGAGGGGAAGAGCTCTGTGCTCCACAGCAGCACCATCTGTGAGGAGGGAGAGGAGAACACAGGATCAGGCACAAAGCCTGATCCCACAAAAGCCATCCCTTCATGCCCTGCAGGTCACCATGTGACAACCTGTGGGGGTGAATCTATGTGGGCTGAAGCGAAAGACACTTTTCTGGAGGTCAGATTCATACTGTGCCCTTTTGCTTTAGAAAAACCACCCCCCAAAAACAAAAACAAAAACAACAACAACAACAAAAAAATAATCAAAAACCAAAAAACATATCAAAGAATGCAACATAAAGTAAAACACAGTATTTGGGTTACTTGGAACTGAAGCCATTCTCTCAGCAGAAAACATTTCTGCCTCCTTCTCTACCCATGGCTCAGAGAGCTGTCACAAGGAAGAGCACATCTGGATTGTGCCACCAGGTGTTGTCCCCAGTATGACCCCTTTCCCAACCAGCATCACACACTGGCATGGGTCCAGAGTGTTGAAAACAGGTTGGGTGGGGAGAGGAAGGTTTTTGTCAGCAGAAATGCCACCCTTAGGCGCCTCCCACCACGCCAGGGTCTGGGTCAGCTTGCAGCATGGCAGCACAGTGATGCTGCCCCCAGCAGGCACAGGCAGCCTGTGCCAGAGGATGCCTAGCATGCAGAGCTCTGAACACACTGAGTGTCTCAGGTTGGAGGTTGCTGGTTCAACCCAAGAAAGAAGGATCAAAGCCCTCTAACCATAGCCGGCAGCTTCATGCATCCTTTCCAGACATAGCCACAGGCTGGTAATCCCAAAGCACCGCAGGCACTCGCCCTTGCTGATTGGAATCTTCTGCAGGGGAGCAGCTTTGGCTCTGCTTGCCCAGAGGGCCACAGTCCCAACCAGCAGAACATACCTACCTTCAGGCAGTGGAAGGTGAGACCGCCTTTCCCACCCTGCTCTCCCCAGTCCTGGTCACGGAGCTGCTCAAGCAGACGAAGGCTGTCCAGATGGTGTCCCTTCAGTGTGTCCACTGCACGTAGCAGCTTCAGGATGGGGAGGTGAGTGGAGGATCTGGAAAGTGGAGTCTGGTGAGAAGGAGGATAGAGACGTGCATCCTCCCAGGCTGGGGAGAGTGTACCTGCCGTGATATGGTGCGGGGAGGGACTCTCCCAGCCACATATACGGCCCCAGGCTAGCAGCATCTTGGATCCACCTCCTGCACTCACCTCTGGCAAAGCAGAATTTGGGAGGTTTGCAGTGAGATGGGAACTCAACCCCTGCATGGGTTTGGGTAGCTGTGTTGGCACATGAGACATGTCACTCCAGCCCGCCAGTTCCCTCCTGCAGCCCGCCCTGGGAGGCACCTCATCACCCTGCTGCTGCCAGATGCCTAGGCTTGTTTCTGAAGCCCAAGAAGGGATCTGAGAGTTCCCATCCTCTACACGGGCAGGGTTCAACTCCTGCAAATAATTTCAGGGGGCTCCTTCAGTTGTATTCCCCTTCTTTCCTTGAGCTGTCTGAAACTTGGCTGAGGTTTTTTCCCCAACTCTGGGAAGTGGGTTTGGGCATCGTGAATGGGTGACTTCAACCACTGCTCACATGTCCCCACCCCTTCCTATCCTCTTTTTGCCTACACCCAGAAGTGCTGCCAGCCAGGGGTGATCAAAGGCACGGGACCACGCCACTATGCATGCAGCCAAGTGCTCACCTCCAGCAGTGGGGAGAGGCAGGGACAAAGTGGGACTCTTCCATGGCCTTCTGGAGGCTGCCTGCAGGGAAGCCCCTGTCACTCTGCTGCCCCTGAAGCTGGAATGGCTCCTGGTGCCTCCTCACCACCGGAACAATGTCAAAACGAATGGTCTTCCAGCTGCCACGGATCATCAGGGAGAGCTCCATGGCATCTTCCTGCAGCTTTTCAGCACTGACATCACCTGCATGTGGAGGGTTTGGCAGTAGTGAGGAGGTTAACACAGCCGGTCTCGCAGGCTGAACCAGATATGTGTTGCAATGCCTGTGACCACATCCCAGCCCACTGAACTCCTCCCTTTACAAATGCTGCAGTTTGGCCTCAGTTCCCCAGCTAAAACCCCTCTCCCAACCCCCTGGGGTGGTTTACAGGAAGGAGAATTGCTCCAGCAGGGCTCAAGGTCAGGCACAGCAGGAAGTTTTGAGCAGCCAAATCAGGCTTTGCTTCTGGGTGGCTGAACAGGGCCAAGCAAAATAATGTGGTCCTAGTAAAAAGGACCAGGAAAGGCCTCAGGCTATGGGAGCAGAGAAAGATGAAGGTCTCCAGTTTGGCCGTGGAGGAAAGAGGGAATGGTGGGCTTGCTGGGGCTGGGTTAAGAGACTTCCAGACCTGCTGGTCCTCTCACATCACCTTTTCATCAGGGCTGAGCTTCCAGAAGCATCCTTTGGAGCATGAAGAAGCTGGTGGAACCATTATGGGCATTCCCTGGGTCCCTTCCTACCACGTCTTTCCCGAGGATGCTGGTGCTGACCGGGGCCCATGTGTCCACAGGGTCAGACCCATGCCCCAAGTCCAGCTCTGCTTCACTCCCAGTTCACCCTCCAAAGATCCTCCTTCAAGGATCAGGAGGCACTTGGGGGCCAGGAGGCGGGAGAAAAACATGGTTACAGTGAGCCAAGCAGGACTGGGCAAACCCTTTGCCCACTGAGAAGAGTGCCACCAGCCTCAGGTGAAGTTGCCCGAGGATGACTCTGTTGCCATGGGATGGCAGGGAGTAATTTGCATTTCCTCTTCCTTAACTGAGGGCAAAGCCTATCCCAGCACATAGCAGGGTGCTCACTCACCTGCTGACCCAGGCTTTGGGTGGGCCACATGCCTAGAGACTTCTGTCCCGGCGTGCACAGGGACCACTGACAAGCTGGGCTTCCCAGTTGTGTGAGAGGCAGGTCCCAGTTGGGAAGGGCCCCTCCAGCATACACACCTGGCTGAAGCAGGAAGCAGCGCTGGCAGTGCACGATGGCTGAGACAAGGAGCTCTTTCAAGTGCTGGAGGACTCTGCTCGGAGCCAGACACCTTGCACCACCTCTGTGATCCACTGCACCCAGGACACCAGTCCAGTCCTCCAAATAGGTCCCTGCAGAGGGCACTTCCAGATAGCAAGGGTTCAGCCCTGGGGGGTGCCCATCTGGGGTGTTCCTGGGCTGGCACTCCAGCACCTGCAGGGTATCGCTGTCGATCCGCAGAGGCACCTCTACAGTGACAGCATCCTCAGAGGCACAGAGAGCAAACTCGAAGGCTTCCAGATTCCTGTTGTAGTCCACAAGGAACCGGGGCTCCCTGGCATGGACATCCTCGAGCAGGGTCAGCAGGATGTTTTCAGCCCACTGGAAATGCTCCAGCCTCTGTCTCTCACGGGACACGATCACCCCGAGGTAGCTGTGCCAGAGGGAAGTGTTGCCTTCCATGGTAGCTCTGCTGCCGTTGTGAGCCTGCTCTGAGCAGGAGTAAAAATACGTGGGCAGGGAGGGCAGAGTGGGGTGCCCACGTGGGAAGGGTGGAGGTAAGGCACAGCTGGGTGTAGACAAGCACCAGTGTTGGGCGACTCCCAGGGAGAGGTACTGGGAGCAGCCTGTCCTACGGGGGCAGACCCAGGGCGGGGCATTGAGTCACACCACAGCCCCTCTTCTGACCCTCCAGAAGAGTGACAGTGAGCTGATGGGTCATGCCAGGATAACACTGTAGTCTCCCGCAGCTCTCTTGGCACAGAAACTGCGTGCCCGCAGCATCCCCTCACCTCAGGGTGACACACTCACTGCCATCCCACCCAGGCCTGGCCCAGCTGAGCCTGCCCGGCTGTTTGTGGCTGCCAGAGACCTGCTGACAGTGACCAGCTTCCAGCCTGTGTGGCGACCAGGGGAGCTGGGCACAGGCTGGTGCTGGAGCCAAGCATAGGCTGGCACTGGTGTGGGAGCTGGGCACAGGTTGGTGCCAGTGCTGGTGCTGGAGCCGAGCACAGGCTGGTGAGGGAATCGGGCACGCGTTGGTGTGGGAGCCAGGCACAGACCGGTGCTGGTGCTGGTGCCAGGCACAGGCTGGTGATGGAACGGGAGCAGGGCACAGGCTGGTGTGGGAGGTAGGCACAGGTTGGTGCTGGAGCTGGGCACAGACTGGTGCTGGTGCTGGGCACAGGTTGGTGCTGGAGCTGGGCACAGACTGGTGCTGGTGCTGGGCACAGGTTGGTGCCAGAGCCGGGCACAGACTGGTTAAGGAGCTGGGCACAGGCTGATGCTGCAGCCAGTCACAGGTTGGTGCCAGAGCCGGGCACAGGCTGATGCTGCAGCCAGTGACAGGTTGGTGCCGGAGTCGGGCACTGGTGCTGCAGCCCTGCCGCGCTGCGGTGCTGTGGGACGGCTGCAGGACCCGCCTCGCCGCTGCCCAGAACAGCCCAGCATCAGTTGGCATCTCTACCAACATATCTCCAGCTCACGTCCCATCAGATTCCAGCTTTCCAGGTGCGGGCAGCCCCGAGCAATCCTCCACGGGGCAGATCGCCCGCCCCCGCCCCGCTCCACCGACGGAGCCGGCGCCGCCCCGCGGAGCGGGTCCGTGCCGCCCCACAGGTGCGCCCTGCCCGGGCTGAGGTGTTCTGCTGCCGGGCTGCGGGACGAGAGCATCGAATGGACTATCGAAGCGTCGCTTTCCACTCCAGATCCGTCGTGGGAGGCGGTGCGGGGTCGGTCCGTGCGGTCCCTCCGGCTGAGCGCGTCGGAACCCCGTGCGTCCCCGCACACCGAGCTGCCCTCGGAAGGGAAAGGAATGCGGGAGCGGGGGGGCCTGTGTGGCAAGGGAGCCCGGGCCGAGCACGAGAGCCGCCTGTGGGGAGGGCAGGGAGCGTGCCATGGGGCTCATGGCTGGGCCTCCCACCTCCTGCGGCTCGGGCTTACCCCGTTATACTGCCCAGATGAGGTTTCTGGATCTCCCCAGGGTTGTTTCCCGTTCTTGTGCCTCCTTCAGTCCCCCCTGCGTTAGGGAGCTGTTCTTCGTGGCCACCTGTCCTTCTGCCAGCTGGCTGAAGGGGCCTTCCAAGAGAGCACAAGGCTCAGGGCTTCCACCTGCAGAGCATCCTTGAGCGCCTGCAGTTTGAGCCATGGAGGTGAGCAGTAGCCTGAACTGGGCTTCTCACTACTGGAAGGCAGGGGGTGCTCCGGGCCAGGAAGCCTCAGCCAGATTTTAAAAGCCTGCTAGTGAGTGACAGGCTCTGCATCTCTTTACCTGTGCCCTGCATTCCAGGTTTTGCTCCACCTGAGCAGGGGATGCTCAGTCTCCCCTCACTGATGACTGTCCCTACCAGGGCTGAGTGTCCAGCTTGGTCTTGCCCTCTTTCCTCGTGTGGGGAAGACGAGCTGGCTGTCATCCCAGAGAGGGACCAAAAGTGACAGACTTCCTGCTGCCAAAGTGGGGATCCTGTGGGCTTCACCCTTCCCCTCAAAGTGGTCTGGGCTTATCCTGAAGGATGCTGAACCGAGCCAGGCAAGAGAGATTACTGTTCCATGCACTGATGTGGGAAAAAAAGAGAGATGCACTTTTCTGGGAGTGGTGGGTCGTGGCTCATTGCTAGCAGGGTTGCTAGGTACCTGAGGAGCATCACTTTGTCATGGATGGAGTCCCTGCTGTGGCAGCAGCCGTGACATTCCTTCTGTAGGAGGCCATGGGCGTCATGCAGAAGATGAACTGAGAGCAGCAGTGGCACTATAAGGTAAGGCTGGGCAGGGCAGGGAGACATGCATGTCCCCCCAGATGTCTTGGTGCTAGTAGGGTAACCATGCCCTCCTGGCACTGTGTGACCCTGCTCCCATCACTGAGAGAGCTCTGATGCCAGGAGGAGTGAGTGTGATGTGATCCCCTTTGGCGCCTGCACTTTTCAGACCTCTGGGTACCACAAACAAGAGGTTGGTGCTGCAAAATGCTGCCCTCTGCCCCTTCCTGCATGCCAGCACTTTCCCCCTTTGCCCTTTCCCCCTTCCTCCTTTCCCCTCCACCTTTCCCTTCCTCCTTATTTTTTCCTCTTTTGCCTCTTCCCCTTCTTTCCCCTCCTCTTCCTCAAGGGGCCAGGGGCAGACCCTGGAGAAGCAGCGTCCTGAATGCTGCCAGGCACAGCTGGAAGAAGGAAGAGTGATGCTACGTGGTGGCAACACAGCTGGCCAGTGGGAACAGCTGGAGGTTCTGCCAGAACTCTGGGCAGGAGAGAGCAGAGCTGGCATGGCAAGGGAGTCATGCAGATCAGGTGGTGGGAGACAGCAGAAACTCCATCCCCCATGGATGGGTGGCTGAACCCTGGCTGGGGCCACGCTGCAGGGCGTGAGCCACAGGGCAGGCAGGGTGCACGGTGCTGAGTCCCTCAACCCTGCAATTGGCCCAAACTGAGCACACCTCCATGGGAGGCAGGGCAGCAGGAAAAAAGTCCTGGTGAGAAGGTCAGTTAGGCCATGAAATACATGGCTGGAGTGTGCCATGCTCTGCCTGGACAAGACACCAGAGGCTGGCTGTGAGTGCCCTGGTACTGGCAGAGGGCCTGGGCTGAATGAGCTGGTTGCTCCTTTTCCATCTCAGTGTTTTATGGTTCTATGGATTTTTTTTCTCTATTAGAAACAGGACAGAGAAAACAACCCAAAAATAACAGCAAGGGTAAGCAAGAGAGGAAAATACCCAGGGGCACAGGAGCACTTGGCACAGCAGGGATGGGTGAGGGACTGCAACAAGCCCCCAGTGTCCCTCACCCAGCTCACCTCTCTGCAGAATGCTGCTGCACCCTGGACCCTGCAAAGTGCTGTTGTCACCTAGCAGAAGGACACTGGAGGGCTAAGCTGGGAGGTTGAGGAACTGGGGGGGGGGAAAGAGACCCCGGGATGCAGGAGATGGGTGCTACTCCACCTCAGCAGCCCAGCTCCACACCAGCACCAACACTGGCACTCCTGCACCCCAGGAGCCCCTAGAGTGGCATGGCCTCTGGCAAACGGCTGGGATGAGGAGTGGGGACAAAGGCAAGGAAGGTAGAGAGGAAGAGAGAGTAATTTAACATGACAGGCTGTTTATTTTGGCAAAAAGGGTCTCTTTTCAACAGATTTCAAAGCTTGGCCCCAGGGCTGGAGGGAACTACACAGTGGGGTGGGAGATGAGGGGTGTGAGGTGGGGGGGGTTCAGTGGGGCACCCAGTCTGAGGGAAATGGAGAAGAGTCCCCTGTCTGCTTGTCCCTGGGGCTCCCCTCCAGCTGTTCTTGCACGCCGCAGTGGGGTGTCATCCTGCGGGGTGCCCCCGTGGGCACCCACACACCCCTGCACGCACGTGCTCGCCTGCATGCACCAGCACACGTTCGCACGCTCCCCCTGCCCCTGCTCCTTCCTTCAGGCCAGGGCTCAGCTGGAGTCTTGGCTTCCCCCAGTGTCATTTCAAAAGAGGCTGTTTATTAAAGAAAAAAAAAAAANTAGGAAAGAAATAATGATTATAATCACATTAAGAGCTTTGGCTGTAAAAACCCTGCAAGGGCACAGGGAAGGAGCTGGGAATGCTCTCAGCAGGGAGTGCAGGGAGCAGTTTTCCTGCCTTGTGCACTTTTATTTTCCAGTCCAGGTCCAACAACACCTCCCCTCCTCCCCTTTTCCTCCTCTTTATCCTGGGAAATGAAAACAATTTATTTAATGATGGATCGTTCCTTTCTCTGGTCACTGACCTTCTGCGTGAATTTCTGCTGAGCTCGGCGGAAAACAGGAGGCTGGGTTGTGGATCACATCTGTGGGTGGGGGAGGGGGCGAGCTCACCCTCATCCTTCCCAAAATCCAGAGCAACAGTTCTGGGGAGCAGCACGGGGCTGGCGGAGAGCGTCCCCACCACAGTGGGAGGCTTTGCTGCAGCTGCTGTCCCTGCAGACTGGGAGCTCTGGGGGCACATATGGGGGTTGCTGCAGCCTCCAGAGTCCTTCCAGCCCATCCCGTTCTCTCCTGGAACACCCTCAGGGGTTCCTGGCATTCACTGCCTTCTCCCTGACCTGGGCTGGGGTGCAAGGGCTGAACTGGGGTGCAATACCAAGGTGGGAGTGGGGAACAAAGGAGTGGCCTCCATCCTGCCAACAGTCTTTGCTGCGCAGTGGGGCTTTCCTGCCTCTGTGGGAAGTGGGGTTTGGACCTAATCAGGGATGAGGCCAGGGAGGTATGTGGGGCTGTATGGGTCTCCCAGAAGTGGCCAGCAATGTATCCCCTGTAGCAGGCAGTCTGGCCTCTGGCTGGCCCACTGCTTTGCTGGTTTCTGCTCCTTGGGGAGGGGAATGCTGGGGGAGTGAGGGAAAGGGGCAGGATTACAGCCACCTTTGGTTCAGGGAGCTGTCAACACCCAGCATATATCACTCCAGGGCCCCAGGCATGGGTGCAGCCCTGCATCCCTGCCAGTCCCACTCAACCCCCTGCTCAACCCCCAGCTGACCTGTGTAGCTGGGATGGAGAAATCCAGCATCCAGCCCCCTCCCCTCTGGCCCTTCATCTGCCATGGCCCGTTGCTCAAAGCATGGTTCTTGTAAAAATGCATAAATATTTATACAAGAATAATTTAAAAAACATGGTCTGTCAAATAATCAAAGCAGCAGAACATCCGAGGGGCTTTCAGCTGGATTGGGTAATCCAGTGTTGCTTTCCGATGCTCTGCTGCAATGCTGGGGGTGCTCATGGCCAGCCCCAGCCCTTGGGGATGCTGGACTTGCTGACGGGAGTTCACAACAAATTTGAGGGCTTCATAACGTGGTCCTATGAGGGCAGGTGGTTTTCACTTGCATCAACCCAGCTGCCTGCTGCAGAAGCCAGAGTCTGGGATGGGACCTTGCCATGTACTGGTTTCAACCTCATGTCTTGGTTTCATGACTATCCCCTGCACTGTTACTGCACCAGGAGCTGGAGATATCCCTGACTGAAGTGCTGCATCCCTGTCCTCTCCTGAGCTGCATGGTGAGGCTCAGGGATGGGGTGGCAGCTGAGCTGGTAGGGTGATCCCTGGTGCTATGGGGTGGCCAGGGTACTCCCTGAGAGCATCCCCATCCAGAGCTGGCAGCATCCTCAGCAATTCAGAAGCTTGCCTTTGCAGGGCTGAGGGCAAGAGCCTTGGACCAGGGCTTCCCCCAAGGGAACAGGATTTATGTCCATCTCAATGGTCCCACTTCCCTGTTTGAGCTGGTGTCAGCAGTTGCCAGCAGAGTCACAGCTCCTCTCCTGTGTCCTGGTGGCACCATGTCCACCCAGCACCACTGAGCAGCCCTGAAGTGGTGCTCCCCAGGGGAACAGCACCTGGAGCCTCCCAGTCCCATGTTCTTCTGCTTGCTCTGAGGCTTCCCTGGCCGGGGCAAGTTAGGAGACACAACTGCCACTGCAGCTTAGATGACACATGGCCATCAGATACCTAGGCCATGTGGTTTGGAAGGGGTCCCAAGGTGGCAGGAGAAGGTGCAGGAATGGGAGAGGGGAAGTGGGAGAAGACAGGAGAAGAACAGGGTGCCCCCTGTTCCCACAGCCCTGTAAAGCAGAAGCAGGCATTGCTGGGGGCTGAAACAGTGCACGGGGAGAGGGAAGGGGGTGTTGCAGTAACCTCCATCCTCCTGGCTGCTCTCCAGCCCCTTCCCACCACCCACATCTGCGTGTGCGATCTGTGTTGCTGCATTCTTTGAGCCCGGGCCAGATAAAGAGTTCAAACCCTTTCATTACATGTCAGCTCCCTTCAGACTCTCACACACCTCCTGGGCTACCTGGCTGCCTCTCCCACCCTAGGAAGAGGGCTCTTGGGATCAGTTCTCCCCCAGGTGATGCTTGTGCTGCACACATGGTCGGCATCCACAGAGAACACTCTCTGGGCTTGGCCCAATTAGCTGGAAGGGAGGGGAGAGCCAAATCCAAACCATGTGCTGACCTGCAGCCCCCTCTGTCTGAAAGCATCCATGCTTGGATCATTAATAGCTCCCCAGGTCTCTTCTACACATCCTGATCCCCAAGCACAGGGCCTGGCTGGGATGGAGAGTGGGGTAGGATTTTGTGCTCGTTTCCAATGGTTTCCTAGGACTGCCTTTTTTAAGAGGCAATGGGCAACCACCGAGCTGGGAGGAACAAAGGGGCAACTGCCTGTGGTTTTGGGGCAACCCAGAAACTGTGATTCCAGGTAGAGACAGGCTTTGGGGGCACCAGAAGGATCTCTGCCTCTATCCCTCACTTCTGGAGGTGGCATCCACCTTTCCCTCTGGCACAGCTTTTGCCTGGTGCCAACTGGCCTCCTCAGCCCCCTCACTGGGTGCCTGTGCTGTCTGTCAGGAAGCATCAAGTCCAAGCACTCTGAGGTCTATGATGGGGTGCTTTGCTGGGGAGCATCCTTGGCTGTGGGTGCCAGGAAAGCTGGAATGAGCATCGGGATGCCCCGAGGACCTGCACGGTCTTCTCCACAGCCTGACAGCCCCCCTGACGGTTTTGAGGGCCACCAAGAAGCTGGACACTGCAAAGGTGGTGCCAGGTGGAGGAAAGAGGCATCCATTTCTGGAGAGGGAGCGGGTGATTGGAGGATGGAGTTTCACCAGATGTTGTAGGGAAAGGGCTGCTTTTCCCCATGGTCCCCCCAGCATTTTCAGCACAGAGCCCAGCTTTGCACCAGTTCCAGCTCCGGGCCCAGAGGAAATGTTCACATCTGGGGCCCACAGCTGTTCTCCTTGCTCAGTTTACTGCTTCCAATTTCGTGTCCTGGGGAGTTGGGCTGGGATGACCCTGGAGGAGCACTGTGATGCTTTCCTGTGAGAAGCCTGCCTGGAAGAAAATCCTCCCCCCAAGCTCGTGATGGCAGCCCTTCATCTCTCATGGGGGAAAGCCCACTGTGAGGAGCATAGGATATGGGAATGCTCGTGGCAGAGTGGCAGGTTGGTGCCACAATGTCCCTGCGTCCCTTCAAAGCTGAGCTTTGCAGCAGGGCCAGGAGATGGGACTTTTGGGAGCATGAGGCTCACTCTCTCAGGTACAAGGTGGTAGATGGTGACAACCAGGACACTGCCCACCAGTCACTCCCCAAAAGAGATGGGTCTCGGCTGAAACCCCTGAGCCACAGATGGGCTGCGTGGGAAGGATGGCAGTGCCCCTTCTGCCTTCCCTCACAGCGTCCCCTGGGGCTGGGGCCAGAGCAGGGGTGTGCAGCCTAATGCCTTCCAGAAGATCAGTGGGGAATGGCCAGGGAGGGTAATTCATATCAAACCCATAAAACCTTTATTAGTGTCCTGGGGGAGAAATCCGGATGTGGCTGTTTATTTATTTTGGATTTTGATTTTTTTTTTTCCTCCTTTTAACATTTTCTTCCAAGAGATTTTTAAAGGGACAAGGTCACCTCTCTGGGATCGGCAGTGGGGTTCAGCCAGGGCTGCCTGCCTTGGGAACATTTGGTCCTGGAGCACTGGTGCTGAGGTGCACTGGCATCCCAGGGGTCAGGCTGATCTTGGGGTCCAGCTTTGGGGCCACTCTAAGGGAGAGGACACCCTGGAGCTGCCAGGGGCTGGGGGTGCTGTGCTGTCCCAGAGCCCCACAGCCTGCCCCTGGGTGCTGCATCCCTGCTTTCTCCACTTTTTGCCCTTCACTCTCCACTTTTGTGGCTTTAACTGCGGAGAGATGATGATCCCTTATGCCAGCAGTGCGTGGGTGAGCATTTTGGGAGCACCCCTGTGCCAATGGCAGAGCGTGGCCCCTGGTGAGGCAGACTTTCCGTGGCAGTGTCCATGGCTGCTCCTCACCCAGCCCTGATGTTGTTCACTCTTTACAAAATTTGTTTCTTGGCCCATTTTCTCTCGGCCCACTTTTAGGTGTACCTTACAATCCTGACAGCAGAGGAGTTTTATGCAGCGAGGATGTGGGATACCGTGGAAAACCTCTGGAGCTGGGAACAGATCCCCCACATTGTGCCAGCACCAGAGGGAGATGATGGACCTCCCTGTTTTTTCTCAGGATGGAAGAGGTTCTTCCTCACAACCTCCCAGCACCTTGGATCCTTTTGCTGTGGGCCAAGTTGGGCGCTGGGAGGTGGGAGGGGACCTCGACCCCCCCTACACCATACAGCCGGTTCCTTCACCTGCCCACAGTGGTGCAGGTAGCACCCCTCATTAATTGATAGTTAATCAGAGCCATTGCTGCTTTTGGTGGGGTCTCCCCAGGCACAGTCTTCCACTTTCCTGGAAGCTCAGCCTCTCCCAATAAAACGATTTCCCGATGATAAATGAAGGGTGGGTGTGTTTGTTTTGCTTGTTTTTTGTTGGGTTTTTTTTTTTCCTCCATTAGACAAAGAAGCCCTTCAGCCCGAAGCGTAACCTAAAACATGGCATTCCTGAAAAGAATTTCCAGATCATATTTTTAGCACCTAAAAAAAAAAGAAAAAAAGAAAAAAAAGTAAAAAGGAAATTACACTTTTGTTTTTTTCCTCATCCAGTCCTCCGTTTTAAGGGAGCAGAGGGAACTGCAGCTGAGCCACGGCTAGGGGAGGAGGGGGTGGCCACAGAGGGAGGGTTTGGGGTGGTTTTGGGTGGGATCTGCCCTTCCCAGAGGGGGCAGAAGGGGCAGCCACCCCCTCGCAGCGACC
>VXAU01003156.1:2447600-2471986 GCA_013399695.1 Formicarius rufipectus
CCCCTTTGCCTTGATTCCCCCTTTGCCTTGATTCCCCCTTTGCCTTGCCTCCCCCCCTGCTTTGCCTCCCCGTGCCCTGCCTCCCCCTGCCCGTGGGTTCCCCGCCATGCCTCAGTGGCTGGTGCCCCCGTGAGCGGCCATGCAGGTCCTGGCAGGCTGGGCCGTGCTGGTGGCCCTGGGCGAGTGGCTGTGGGTCTGCGCGGAGGTGCCGCTCGGGGACTTCTACCCCTTCGGCCCGGCCCAGGGCGACGCCGCCACGCGGAAACAGGACGACGGTGGCTCCGAGCTCCGGCCCCTCTCCATCCCCTTCCCCTTCTTCGGTGCGGGGCACACCGGTCTCTACGTGAGTAATTTCTGCTCATTTCAGCGTCTTTCTTTCTATTTCCTACCTCTCGTTTCCTCCTGTTCGCTCTCTCATGTTTATTTCATCGTGTACTCTTTTATTCCCTCGCTCCTGTTTATCTCCTGCCCTGCTGTTCCCCTGAATCTGACTCTCCTTGGGGGGCATCAGGTGCTCCCCACTTAACTGGGAGCATCGGCGGCGTCCCAAGGGCAGTGCTTGGGAAGCACGCTGGACCCCTGGCTCAGCAGGAGGGTCCCCAGTGAGGGTCTTGGCCCTGCTGTGCTGGGAAATCCTGGGCAAAGCACTCACCTGCAGTGGGGAGCCTGGACTTAGCCCTGTTGGAGCCAGCAATACCTGCATACCCACACCTTGTAGGACTGGCCCGGTGATGACCTGGGGGATCCCGGCAACAGGGATCTGAAACACATCTTGTGGGCAAGGCCTTGGAGTTGGTGTGCTGCAGCCCTGGCATGGTGGTCCCTGGCTGGTGGTCCTCGCTGGAGAGAGGGAGTTGGTGGTGGGGCTCTGAGTGTGATGCAGAATAAACGTGGCTGCCTTTTGGGCTGCCCACTCGGCACATTCTGCTCCCTTGCCTGTGCCCACAGGGTTCCTGGGACCGCTGGTGACATACTCCCTTGCAGCCCCCAAACCACCTGAAGGGGACTGTGG
This sequence comes from Formicarius rufipectus, assembly GCA_013399695.1. Taxonomy (NCBI): domain Eukaryota; kingdom Metazoa; phylum Chordata; class Aves; order Passeriformes; family Formicariidae; genus Formicarius; species Formicarius rufipectus. The sequence goes on from VXAU01003156.1 coordinate 2,448,613, forward strand.
CCGAGAGAGCTTGAGTCCCTCCTGGCCTGTCACATCCCCCACAACTGTGGGGACTGGGCAGAAGGGCAACCCCAACTGCCTGCTGTCCATGGAGTCCCTTGGGTGGTGCTGCCTTGTGTCCTGGAGTGAGGTGTGGGCTCCCCATACCAGTTCCCACCGGGCACAGTGAATCCTTTGGCTTCCTGCTCCGTTCTCCCTGATTTGCTCTGGACTGACTGACGATTCAGACCCAGCTGATGGACGAGAGGGCTGAGCATCAGCCTGGTGCCATCCTGCAGCTGGGCTTATGTACCTTCCACTGCCTTGGGCTCAGCATAGGGGGTGCTTAATTCTACCTGGTGGTGTTTTTCCCCTGCCAGCCCTACCATCGGATGGGAGGGACCCGTGCTTGGAGCATGGACCATTGTGGGAGGATAAAAGAGGCTGGGAAAAACCAGGTTACTGTGATTCACACAGGATCCACAGTGCAGCTCTAGGTCTTGGAGGGGCTGCAGGGGTCAGAGGGTGGTACATTCCCTTCCCCTCAGCCAAGACCCTCCCTGGCTCTGCAGAGGGACAGCTTTGCTGCCCCTGGCATGAGAGTCCATGTGGCAGGGGCCCTCCTCCCCAAGGAGCTGCTGTCTGGGAGGACTGGCACAGGGCTGGGCTCACCTGGAAATCTCTGTCCTCGAGGGCTGTCTCCAACTACCCCCTCCTTTTTCACAAAACCCAGCAACAACAAAAAAGGCCCTTCTTGGCTCTGGTTCTCTCCCATCTTGCTTTAATCAAGGGAAGAATGTTCCTCTGCAGACACAGTGGGGTTATGGAGGCTTTGGGAAAACAGAATCCTCTTTCCCTTAGTCACAGTAAGGACTGCCTAGTGTTTGAATGGAGGGGCCGAGGAACCCTCCTTGGGGACTGGGGACTTTCCCCAGAGGCTGCACAAGGCCATCACAGCTCAGCCCCACGCCCCTGCCTGGGTGTGCTGGCAGCTGTGAAGAAGACATGCTGGCTTCCACGTGGGTCCTGGGGATGCTGGCTCCTGGCTCCTTGTCCATGCACGAGTGTGACACCATTGCCTGCCCCCACATGCTGGAGCTGCTCTCTCCACTCGTGAGTCTCTTGCCTATACTATGCCCCTCTTTCCCACCCTGCTGCCCAGAGGCTTGCCAGAGCCAGGTATTGTACACTGGAGAGCTTGGCTGGAGGGCTGTGTGCTTCTGCCTGTCCCACTGTCACTTGGGGGCTGGGGAATGGGGCAGCTGGGACCTGCCTGCCCTGCTGAGCCTGGAAATTTGGGAGCTCACAGTGAGAGCATTTCCCTTTGATCCCTGCTGCCTCACAGCCTGTCCAGGCAGGCAGGGGATTTTTTCCTCTTCCTCACTCCTGCTGCATCCACAAGCCAGGAGGCAGCACTGCAGGCAACAGCATCCACTATTTCCAGCTTCCTTCCCTGGGCTGAGAGCCACCTCTGCCTTGCATCCCTGGGCCAGCTATTGCAGGACCATAACTGCCCCAGTTAAGCAGTGCTGGGGAGCAGCTTTGAGTATCTCACCCTGGTGGTCTGCTGTCCCCCACTTTAAATGAGAGCAGCCTGCTGAAGCACTGGGGACTTTGCATGGGGTGGTGGCACTTGGTCACCTGGAGACCACAAGCCCATTGGCTCACTTGGAGTGCTGTGCATACCAGGGGATGGATTGCTGCCCAGCGAGGCTCCCCACATCCTGGGCCAGGCCCCACGTGGCTTAGGCACAACCCCCATGCTGGGGAGGGTCGCAGTGGTGCCCAGCTGCAGACCCCAGCCCCCCAGGCTGCCTGTGAGCCATGAGAGCAGGGAGTGAGCTTTGCCGCTCACCCTGGCCAAGAGCACTGCCACGAGCTGGCCCTGTGCACTGGGCACTGTTTGTTTAAAGTGCTGGGCTCCTGCAGTTTTCGCAGCTGTTCCCCTTCCTCTGGCCTGAAGAACAGGGCTTGGTTTGTTCAGGCAGTTGCCCACAGCTGCGCTCCAGCGAGCAGGCGGCCGGGATGGGGGGCTGTGGGTGTTGTGGGTGCCGGGGCACGTCTCGTCTCGTCTCTGCTTCTAAGGGCAGGAAGGGGAAGCGCTCCAATATTTGCGGAAAGGGGAGAGGGAGAGAAAGGTGAAATGGAAAACACCTCTAAAACATGGATTCCTGCCGGCAGCAGGAGTCAGCCATGACCATCTGTTTCTCTTCCTCCCCTTCCCTAGGTAAATAACAACGGGATCATCTCATTCCTGAAGGAGGTCTCCCAGTTCACACCGGTGGCCTTCCCCATCTCCAAGGACCGCCGTGTGGTTGCCGCGTTCTGGGCGGACGTGGATAACCGGCGGGCAGGCGATGTGTATTATCGAGAGAGCACTGAGCAGCCCATCTTGGAGAGAGCCAGCAGGGACATTGCTCAGTATTTCCCCGAGTTCCCTGCGTTTTCTGCACAGTGGGTCTTCATTGCGACCTGGTACCGAGTCACCTTCTTTGGGGGCAGCGCATTTTCGCCAGTGAGTAACTGGGGCAAAGCAGCCACCCCACCTCCGTGCCTTCCACACTGGTGTGGCTCCTGCCATGTGTGTCATGGAGCTGTTAACAGGGCTAAGGTGACCACGATGGCTCCAGTACAATACCCTGCTGTGACAGAGCAATGGTGGGCTGGCAGCACTAACCCTCCTCTTTGTGCCACATGAAGGCTTCACATCACCAGCGGCCACCTTCTTAGGCAACAGTGAAGTGCCATTTGCCTTCCAGATGCCTGATAGATGTATTTCCCCCCATTTTTCCCGTTTCCCTGGGAAGGGAAGCAAAGTGTTCTGGCTGGTGTTCACAACAAATTAGGATTAAAAATAATAAAACTCAAGTGCCTGTGCTCGCAGAGGAGGGACCGGGACTCAAAGAAACACCCCTCTGCAGAATGTTCTTTCCATCACTGTATTTTCTGACTGGTTCCTCTTCCCTCGCTGCTTTCTTCCCCTCCCTGCTGCAGGTGAACACTTTCCAGATTGTCCTCATCACAGATGGCAAGCTCTCCTTCACCATCTTCAACTATGAGTCCATTGCCTGGACGACGGGTATGCATGCCAGCAGTGGGGGGGACTTTGCCGGGCTTGGTGGCATCGCGGCACAGGTAAGCGGCAAACACGGCCCCCGGGACACTTCAGTAGCACATTTGCCCTCCGAACTCATGGCTCCTGGTTGGGTTTTTTGGAGGTGGAGAACCTCCCTGTGCTGCCTTTTTTTTTTTTTTTTTTTCCTCTTCGGAGTTCTTAAATATCTGTGTGTGCTCTGGCTCCCAAAGCTGAGACCATACAGGGGGCTTTGTTAGCCTGAAACCACATGTCTTTGCCTTGGCTGCTGCCTCATAGTCCCTTTTCCTTCCTAACCTCAGGCTTTTAAGAGCAGCTGCCACAGCCAGTGTACCTTTTGCTTGTATTTCTATTTCTTCCCCCTGTGTGTTGTGTTTAATGGAAAAAAAGCCAACACCTACACCCTCAAAAGCTCCAGTACATGCTTGGATGTGTGAATTTACCAACAGTTGATCTGTGCTTGGCTTTCTGCCTGCGAGCCTGCAGCAGGCAGGGTGTTGCAGGTGGAGAGGAAGTGGATGGGATTTGAATCCTGGGGGAGGGACTGAGCAGGTCAGGCAGCCACCTCACCCTGTTGTCCCAGCACGTGCACAGGGCTGAGCGCTGGTTGGTGGCATGTGGAAGGGAGCGGTCGGTCTGAGCAGTGCCACCAGTGGCGCTGAGTGGCAGGAGGGATGAATCCAGGTGCTCCAGCTGCCTTCCCCCACACACTAGTGATGTCCCTTTACCCTCTGCCTTTGTCCTCCCAGGCAGGTTTTAACGCTGGTGATGGAAAGCGCTACTTCAACATCCCTGGATCCCGCACTGATGACATCGCTGACGTGGAGATGACGACAAATGTGGGTATCCCCGGGCGCTGGGTGTTCAGAATCGATGATGCCCAGGTGCAAGTGGGGGGCTGCAGCAATACAAGTAAGAGGACAGCAGTTAGGTTTACTTAACTCCCAACCCAACCCCACACTGTTCTCCAGCCCCATCTTTCCCTGTCTCAACCCCCACCTCCGCGGGGTGGAAGAGATGTACCAAAGGGCTTTGGGGGAGGGAGGGGAGGCAGCCACGGCGGGGACAGTCTTCAGCACTGACCTTGGCTTGGGTTGGCACCTCTGGGTGCCCTGGGGCTGGGAAGGGGCTGGAAGAGCGAATGGGCAGGGGAGGAAGACTTTTGAGATTAAAAGATCCTGTGGGGAGTGATGAGGGTGGTTGGGGAGGAGGTGATGCCCACAGATGGGACCCCACCAGGCTGCTGCCAGACAGGGCACAAGGGGTCATCACCCCGGGCAGTGCACATGTCTGTCAGTCCCAGGAGGCTGGGCTGAGCCATGTGGAGGGCTGCTGAGTGCCAGCCTGCCACATGGGGCCAGGTTGCCAGGGTCTGGGCCACACTCCCCAGCCCAGGGGTCCTAACACATCCCCTATGGTGCTGCTGGCCTCCAGTTCCTCATCCCCACTCTCCCCGACCATGTTTTCCCACTTGTGATCTGCGTGTCTTGTGTTATCGCTGGGTTTGCTATACATGGGCTCTCCTGTTGCCTTTCCCTCTGCCCTGGATAAATGAGGTCATGTCCATGTCCCCCCAGCCAGTGGGGCAAGCCACGTGCAGCCTCTCCCCCTTGCCCAGGAGGAGGTTCCCCTGTCTCGGGGGAACCCTTGAGGAGCAGACCAATCCCTGCCATCAGGCAGGCAGCCCCATGGGCTCCCTGAGCACCCCAGGGAGCCGGGTGGGTGCAGACACAGACCTTGGCACTGGTGTGACTGGAAGGTGGTGAGTGAGCCCTGTCAGGGCAGGGGCTGATGGAGGGGCACTGCCTGTCCCCACAGCCTCTGTTTGCCTGACGCTGCGGCCCTGTCTCAATGGGGGGAAGTGTATTGAGGACTGCATCACAGGGAACCCCTCCTACACCTGCTCCTGCCTGGCTGGCTTTACTGGGAAGAGGTGCCACGTTGGTGAGTGCGTTGCTGCAGGGAGCAGGTTTTACTCCTGATGTCATTGCTGTGTGCTGGCAGTCTGTCTGTCCCTGCTGTGTCCCTGCCCTGAGCTCCTGTCCCCATCTGGGGCTCTGTTTCAGATGTGGATGAGTGTCTCTCGCACCCATGTCAGAACGGAGCCATCTGCCTCAATGGTGCTGGCAACTTCACCTGCAGGTGCCCACCAGGCTTCAGAGGCAACAGCTGCGAGATCGGTGAGTGGTGTGGCACTTGAAAAGCAGAGACCCCACGCTTGGGGGCACTGCTGCTCTTGGGAGGGGATTTCAGACCAGAGCTCCTGCAGCATCTGCTGAGCTGAAGCAGTTGGTGACAGCCAGCTTGGATTTCAGCTTGCTGCAGGCCAAGGAAGCTTTTCTCTGACCCTGAGCGTTTCCTGTTGCTGACTCTTCTGCCACCACAGCCTTAGTGTGAAAAGCCTGTGGTCAGTGCTCAAACAGTAGCTTTGCAGGCCCTGCTTTTGCAGGTGATGCTCTGGTCCCAAGCCCTTCAAAGCCAGCAGGGACCCTCCCAGTCCCTGGCAGGGACTGTGGTGATTGGTTTCATCTGCTGCTGGCCTCCACCTGCCCGTGGAAGGTGCCACCAAAGCATTTGGCTCCCAGCAAGCTGCTGGGCCAGTGGTGCGAAGACAATGGACTTTTGGGGAAGGGAGGGAGGGAGGGAGAAGTGCCCAGTGCAGCACACTGATATCCAGGAGGTGCAGGGAAATGAGAGAGCTGAGCTGCCTGAGGAAGGGTTTTGAGGACAGTCATGACTGGGGACATGGCCACTGTCTCCTGACAGAAGGTGCAGTGGTGGCTCTGAGCTGTGGTCTCTGTCTGGTGTATGCCTTGCCTGTGTAGAGGGTGCCGTGTGCTGGTCCTGAGCCAGAGTTGNTGTTCCTCTGCAGCAGAATCACCGTGTGAGAACAGGGTGTGCCAGAATGGTGGGAGATGCGAGGTGGTGAACGGGACAACGACATGCTTGTGCCAGCCAGGGTACACAGGGGTGGACTGCCAAACAGGTGGGTGGCAGGAGGAGGCACGGAGTGGAGATGGTGACATTTCACTCCTTGGCAAGCTGCTTTCCCACCCAGCTTCCCTCCTGACCATGGTTTTGGGAGGGCTCAGAATTGCCAGTGGCACGGATTTTTTTCCGTCCGTTGCCATCGCCCTCCCAAACATCATCTGGGCTGGGAGGCACTGGATGAGCTGGCTGTGCCCACACCTGACCTGACCATCTCTCCTGGCCTCCCCTTGCAGAAGTGAATGAGTGTGAGTCCAGCCCATGCCTGAACGGCGGCCACTGCGTTGACCTGGTCGATAACTACACCTGTGTGTGCCTGGAGCCCTTTGTGGGACAGCGCTGCGAGACAGGTGCCTGTGCCCCAGGTTGACCCAGAGGCTGCATCTGCCATGCTCTGCTGCTGGCTTTTGTGGCCCTCTCCTAGGTCCAAGCTCTGCTCATCACTCACTCCCTTTCTTTCCCCTTCCCAGATTCATCTTCCTGTGAGGACCGGAGCTGCCAGAACCGGCAGACGTGCAACTACATCCGCCCTGGCCGCTATATCTGCACTTGCTCCCCGGGTTATTATGGCAACAACTGCCAGTATGGTGCGTGGGGTTACAGCTCAACCAGCCTGGCATGGGAGCTGCAGTCAGGGGAGCTGGGTGGGAAGGGGCAGATAGCTGCAAAGGGGCTATATCAGTCATAGGCACTGCTGAATCTGGTGGGGCAGCATGGATAGAGGGACCACGGGGCTGCTTGACCATGCTGGGGCCTCCAGCAGAACCCCCAGAACAGAGGGTGTTGCAGCTCCAGCCTGGACCTCTCTGACTCAGCCTTCCCATTCCTCACAGGCGGGCCCCGCGTGCCTGGCGCCTGCCTGTCCCACCCGTGCCAAAATGCAGGCAACTGCCTGGAGACTGAGCAGGGCTATGTCTGCGAGTGCCAGGAGGGTTACACTGGGCAGGACTGTCGAGAGCGTGAGTACCAACCAAGGCATCTTGCTAGTGTGGTTTAGGATCTCAAAGGGAGCCTTCTTGCTCCTGAAGGGGAGAAGTGGCAGCTCCAGAGAGCCTGTTCAGAGCAGTGCATTTGTCTTCCTGAATGAGGCTGTGCCTGGATGTCTGGGGGCCTCAGGTTTGCTGCCCACCTAAGCATCCCCCACGGGTGGCATCTGTCAAGGCTGCTTGTCTGTTCCAGCTGTACAAGCAGGAGAGGTCCTGCAAAGCTCCCATCTCTTCTCTTGCAGAGTTCTCAGAGGGCTGTGAGTGTCGCAACGGGGGCAGTTGTCTGGAAGGAAACACCACCGTCTGCCAGTGCCCTCCTGGGTTTTTTGGTCTCCTCTGTGAATTCGGTAGGTGAAAGCTTCTTGCTCACTGTGTTTTCTCCCTCTGGGATGCTTGAGCCAAGCAGGCTGTGGGCAAGCAAAAAGACAGTGCTCATGCCTGAGCCTAGCACAGTGCCAGGGGCATACAATGAATTTGAGCCTGGAAACACATGCCCTCGTGAGATGACAATGCTTCCATCTCCATCAGTCCCCCTTGAGCCATGCCTCTCCCAGTGTCTGCTCCAGGCCAGCTTCTGTGGGTGGGGAGGGAGTCACAGCCTTTGTGTATTCCCTCTCCCAAGCTCTCTGGGCATCGAGGCTGGGCACTGCTGTTAGCACTGCCTGTGCCATGGGGTACAGAGTGTTTGTCCCCTCTCATCGGACCCTGCAAAGTTAGGAGACCCTTGTTTCCATCTGGGTGTCCTCCTGGCCCTGGCTGAGGAAGGCTGGCGCTGGCCGTGTGTTTGCAGAAGTCACCACGACGCCGTGCAACATGAACACGCAGTGCCCCGATGGCGGGTACTGCATGGAGTATGGTGGGAGCTACCTCTGCGTCTGCCACACCGACTATGGCACCAACCACAGTAAGGCTTATCCATGGGGATGTGAGGGGGGAGCCACCCTTGTGTCCCCGGCCATAGATCCTCAGTGATGCCCTGTATTTGGGTTTGCAGCAATGCCATCACCCTGCGACTCGGAGCCCTGCCTGAACGGGGGGTCCTGCAAGGTGCATGATGACTCGTACACCTGCGAGTGCCCTCGAGGCTTCCTTGGCACGCACTGCGAGAAAGGTATCTGCTCAGTGCTCCCTGTTGACCCCTTCACCTGGCTGTGGGTGGGTGGGAGGAGAGCTTGGACCTTCCTGGAAGATGAGCAGCTGCTTGCAGAGCTGGATGTTGGTGCAGCTTATCCCATCCCATCCTGCGGGGTAGATGAGGATTGCGTGCCACGCAACAGTCGCAGCAGCTGATCCAGTTGTTTCCTGTAACAACACCATCAGTGTTGGAGTTTTTTTACATGCCTGAGCTTCTATACTTGTGAACACCTGCCTGTCTCCTGGCATGATGGGCCCCCACCTGCAAGGGTGTAATTTTTGTGGTCCTGCTGGGCGCTCAGATTTCCTGCAGCAAGGGGGTTTGGTGGGGCGCTGGCGGGAGGCAGTGGCTCTGTGTGACCACCACTCTGGGTTCTCTCTCTGCAGCCAAGCCTCGGCCCTGCAGCACAGGGCCCTGCCGCAACGGGGGCACCTGCAGAGAGGTGGATGGTGAATACCACTGCACCTGCCCCTACCGCTTCACCGGCAAGCACTGTGAGATCGGTATGGCCCCCCAGCTCCCCTGCAGGGAGGAGAGGAGGCAGCTGGCCCACTAGGCTCATGCCTGCCCTGTGCCCCCAGGTAAGCCAGACCCCTGTGCCTCAGGGCCCTGCCAGAATGGGGGCACCTGCTTCCACTACATCGGCAAGTACAAGTGCGACTGTCCCCCGGGCTACACCGGCCGGCACTGCGAGATTGGTAGGTGTGAGGGGTGAGTGCTGGTGCGGGTTACCAAAGCTGCCCTTCCCTCTGCAGGCTGCTGGGGCTCCTGCAAAGCCACTCTGCTGGCAGCTGGTGCCACTTGTCCTCCCCTGGCCCTGCCCATGTGGCACCTCTGACACCACACGAAGCCTCGGAGTTTGCAGGCTCAGCACCTGCATGGAGCATCCCCGTGTCCCCACCTCACGTGGGGCAGCTTTTCTGGAAGGTTCTACCATCCCTCTGGGCCCCAGCACCCGTGTGACTGCAGCCCAGAAGGGTGGGCAGGAGGAGAGCACACAGCTGGATGTGCTGAGCAACAGCACCAACACTCCCACCCAAGCAAGGGTCCTGAAGTTACACACCACATCACCCTCCAGCTCTCCTGTAGCTTCCCACAAGTGACCACTGACAGGGTTTAGTGGTGGAACTCAATGACCTCAAGGGCCTTTTCCAACCTTAACACTTCTGTGGTTCTACAATCTCCCCAGGGTGACAATTCAGAGGGGAGCTGAAGGACACACCTTTCCCCAGACACCCACAGCAGGTCACACAAGAAGCTCACATCACAGACAGGCTGGATGTGGAGTTCACCAACCACCTCGGGTGGTTGGTGGGCCTGGCAGCCATGGCAGCAGCAAGCAAACCTCACTGCTTGCTTTAAGCCCCCTTTCCTTGTAATTGGAAGTGCAGCAACTCTGCCTTGTGCCCTGCTGGAAGGGAAAGGGGGCTGACTCTGGTTTCTGAGCTCTGCCAGCTCTGCAACAGCTGTTCTTTGCTCTGCTCTTCTTCCAGTGCCCTCCCCGTGCTTCCTGAGCCCCTGTGAGAATGGGGCTACCTGCAAGGACCTCGGTGGGAGCTATGCTTGCATCTGCCCTGTGGGCTATGTAGGGAAGCACTGCCAGTCTGGTAAGGGCCTCAAGCTTCCCTTTCCAGCCAGGGACTTGGAATGCCTCTGCATGCCCCACTCATCCCCAGTCTCTCCCCAGAGGTCGACTGTGGCATCCCCAGCGATGTGAAGCACGCCCAGGCCTCTTTCAACTCCACCAAGGTGGGCTCAGTGGCTGAATACCAGTGTGAGCTGGGCTACACCCTCAGTCAGCACAACCACCCCCGTGTCTGCCACATGCCAGGTGTCTGGAGTGACCCCCCTGAATGTGATGGTGAGGAGTGCTGGAGAGTGGACAAGCCCTGATTCACCATTCCAGGGGGCTGTGGTCACAAGCTGTGGTTCGGTGACCCCAGGACATGTAGTCCAGTTGTCCCCTGACCGCCCAGGGACCCCTGCCCTGTGCTGACATCTCTCACCTTCTCTCCCCGGCCCAAATGCCTGCAGAGATCGATGAGTGCCAGTCCCAGCCCTGCCTGAATGGTGGCCAGTGCAAGGACCATGTCGCTGCCTTCCTGTGCCTGTGTGAGCCAGGTTACACCGGGCACCACTGCGAGTTGGGTAAGAGACTGTGCCAGGCATGCTCCAGGACTCCCAGTCCCTTCTGCGCCCCCCCAGCCCTTGGGAAACCCCCGTGGGTTGCAAAATCCATGGCCAGGAGCTGGGCTCCCTGCAGCTGTGTGTGCTTGGTTCAGCCTGAGTCAAGGGCTCCTCTCCCAGGGCTTCCAGACAGTTGTGGGGTTTTCCAGCAGAGAAGCTGCTCCTGGTCAGGCAGGGCTGTGTGGGCACGAATGCTATGTCCCCTGCTCATAGATGCTGTGTGGGCATCTCTGTTGCTGGCAGGGCAGTGTCTTCTCCTGACATATGTTTAGCCCAAGCAGAGAAGCCCCAGATCTTGGGATCTGGATGGGAAGTTCCCTGTGTGGCTCCAAAGTTCTCATCCACCAAGGGGAGAAAAGCAACCTGAGGTCACATATTTGGCTGTGCTCCCACGTATGCTCATGGTTGTGGTTGCATGTTGGTTCTAGTTGAAGGGGATGGTGGGCAGCGTAGCAGGTGGTGGGACTCTTGGCAGATGACTCCAGTTCAGCTCCCTGGGGCCTGGCAAAGGTCAGCTGTGGGAGAAGGTGGGCTACCTGTCAGGGATTAGATGATGGGACACGCCACAGGCCTCCAGTGGGATCTTTAGGCACAACCCCACACTGCCAGTTGTCTCCAGGTGTCCTGCAGGAAATATCCCCATGCCACGTGCCTGAGGCAGTGGACATCCAGGAGCAGGGATGTTCCTGGCCACTGAGCATGGGAACCCAAGTGTCATGGGGAGGGTCCATGCCCTGTCGGAGAAGGACTTCCTCTCCGAGCTCCTGTCCCCAGCCAGCAGCCATCTCGGTGCCTTTCCTCCTGCTGGTCCCCAGATGTTGAGGAGTGCCAGTGGGAGCCCTGCAAGAACAGCAGGACTTCCCTGGCTCCTTTGCTTGGTACTGTTCCGAGGGTTTCCTTGGGACCCCGGGTGAGACAGGTAGGGACTCTCCCTTCCTGAGTCGGTGTGAGGCTGGACTCTGGGCACTGGCACATGGCCAGGGCCAATACAAAACCAGGTGGCTGGTCACTGTCCTGGACACTCTGGCCCCAAGCCATCACCTGGGCACTCCCTGTTGCACCTCCTTGCCTGTGGTTTTGGGGCAGAGCTGAAACTGCTCTGATGGGGAAGGAGCAAGGAACGAGGTGTTTCACAGTTATGGACCCCCTTTCCAACGGGTACACCCGTGCCAAGGGATGTGGCTGCCGTGGTGCTTGAAGGGGGTATTCAGCACCCAGTTGTGCCAAACCCTGAGCTACCTATCTGCCCTGCTTCCCCCTCGGGGGTCTGTCACTCGCTTGCCTGTGGGAGCTGCCTGCTGGCACACCTTGCTCACTGCCACCCTCCTCCCACCTCCAGAAGCAGACGCCTGCGAGTCGGACCCTTGCCGAAATGGAGGGGAGTGCGAGAGCTACGGGGGCTCCTACCTCTGTGTGTGCCTGGAAGGTTTCTTTGGCTACCACTGTGAGACAGGTGAGGCAGGCAGGGCAGCGCAGGGCGGCTGCGGGGCCACGGGGGCACTGCTGGCGCTGCTGAGCCTGGCACCTCTCCCACAGCCAGTGACCCGTGCTTCTCCAGCCCCTGTGGGAGCAGAGGCTACTGCCTGCCCAGCAATGGCACCCACACCTGCACCTGCAAAGTCAGCTACACAGGCAAGAGCTGCGAAAAAGGTAAAGGCCCTCAGCAGTGGTACCAGGACGTGGTGTGGGGCTTGACACCAGCCTGGCAGTGCCCATCGCCCACGAGGGGCTCAACATCCGGGACCAGCAGTACTCCTTGAGGCGGGCAGGGCTGGGGGCTCGCCTTGGTGGGGCAGCTGGTGCCCCCACCAATGCCATGGGAGGGTGCTGGCAATGCTGAGTTGCTGCCACAGATGCTGGGCTTGGCACCAGGAAGCTGGGGGCAAGTTTCCCCTTCAGCAATGGCAATCCCTCAGATGCCCTCGGGAGGGGAGGCTGAGGCATCCGATGGAAGCCTCTTGGCTGTGGCCTCCCCAGGACCCTTCGTCCTGTCCCACAGTGGCATGTGCTTGGCCGCTAGTGATGCCAAGGAGTGCTCCCAGCACCCTGGCCTCTCCTATGTCCACCAGGCCAGGGGTGGCTTGCACCCCCCAGAGTGCCTGCCAGGCACGCCAAGGGAGACAGCACCAGCCCTGTCCTTCATCGCTGCTGCTCTGCCGCTCACTGCCGGGTTCTGCTCTCTAAAGATTCATGGCGTTACCTTTCCCCTTTGCTTTTGCTCACACCCTGAAGAATTGCTGCCACCAACCTCATTAAAGGTGGAAAGGGTGGAGGACACTGGTGTGTTGATTTCTTGGCACCCACCTGAGGACGCAGCCGCCAGGCAACTCATTGACGGCTACGCCGTGACGTACGTATCCCTCGACGGCTCTTACCGCAGGACAGATTTTGTGGACCGAAGTCGTTCTGCCCACCAATTGCGGGCACTAACCCCCGGCAGAGCCTACAATATTTCTGTCTTTTCAGTCAAACGCAACGTGAACAACAAGAATGATATCAGCAGGCCCGTCATGCTCACCACGCGCACTAGTGAGTAGCGTCCCCCGGGGGGATGGTGGCCGTGAGAGTGTGCAGCCCCCACCCCTGCAGGTGCCAGGGCTTGTGCTGCCACCTCCCGCCTGCCACTGGCTCCAAGCGTGGTGTCGGACCTCATGGGTTTGCTGGTGCAGATCCTCAAATCCAGCCGGGGGGCCTCTGGGAAGTGGTTGGCACAGAGAATCGCTGTTCTCTTTGCTGTGAGTAAAAAGGGGGCTGTAAAGGAGCTGCCAGAGCTGCTGGGTCCTGTTCATCAGGGTCAGGCTGTGCTGCTCCTTGTCACTCTGCCCAGGCAGCGTCGACCGCCCTAGAGCTGCTTGGCTGAGCTGGAGAAGTCCCCAGGCAAGGTGGGCAGTGGGACTGGTGTGACCTCTGCCAACAACAAGCCCTGTGGGCGAGTCACCCTGCCATGCCACTGGGCTCGGTGTGGTGACATGTGAGGGCAGGGGCTGGCAGGGACCTCTACTCTGTGAGCAGAGGGAAGGGGCACAGTGATGCTTCTGGGGCATGGGCAGCAGAGCAGCTCTGATCCTGCCTTCTAGGGCAGGCAGTTGTAGAAATCATGGGCAAGCAGGATGGAGGACTTAGGAAGGATGGTCTCTGAGGAGAGGAGGATGGTGGTGGGCCTGTAGACTGAGACTGAGTGAAGCACAGGGGAGGGGACGGCAGCATGGTGCTGGCACAGTATTTTGTGGAGCCTCGAGGCTGGGCTGAATGTTGGTTGGTCAGTGGGAGCCACGTTTGGGATGGCCCCCTGGAGTGTGCCATGTCCTTAGCAGTCAACTAGCAGTGTTCCTCAGGGCTCAGTTTTGGGACAGGTCCTGTTTAGTGGCTTTACTGATGGTCTGGGCATGGGGATTGAGCGTGCCCTCGGTAGATTTGCAGATTACACCAGGTTGGGTGGCAGTGTTAATCTGGAGGGTAGGAAGGCTCTGCAGAGATCTGGAAAGACTTGATCAATGGGCCAAGGACAACTGCATGAGGTTCAACAAGACCAAGTGTAGGGTCCTGCACTTGGGTCACAACAAGCCCCTGCAGCACTCCAGGCTTGGGAAGGAGTGGTTTGAGACGTCAGCAGGAGGGGAGTTGGAGGTGCTGGCTGGCAGCTGACTCAGCATGAGCCAACAGTGTGTCCAGGAAGCCAGTGGCATCTTGGCTTGTGTCAGCAGTAGTCTGGCCATCAGGACTAGGGCAATGACCATCGCTGTGTACTCAGCACTGGTGAAGCTGCACTGCATTCAGTTTTGGGCCCTTCACTACAAAAAGGACAGTGAGATGTTGGATCATACCCAGAGAAAGTCAAAAAGGCTCATGAAGGTTGTAGGAAACAGGAGGAATGGCTGAGGGAGCTGGGTTTGTTATTCTCAAAGAGGAGGCCCAGCAGGGGACCTCATTGCTCTCTACAGCTCCCTGCAAGGAGGTTGTAGTGGGGTGGGAGCTGGTCTCTTCTTCCATGCCTACAGTGTGGAAATGGCCGTGAGCTGAGAGAGGGGAGATCCAGATTAGATACTAGAAAAAAATTTTTTCACTGTTAGAGTGGTCAGGCTTTGGAATAGGTTGTCCAGGGAGGTGATGGAGTCACCATCCCTGGAGCTGTTCCAGAGGCATCTGAATCTGGCACTGGGTGATGTAGTTTAGGGGTTACAGTGGTAGTGCTGGGTGAATGGTTGGACTGGATGGTCTTCCAGTCTTGATGATCCTATGATTAGGGCCAGGCCTGGATACTATGGCCCTTTTTAGAGCTTGTGGTGGGGGTCTGGGGCCAGAGTAGGGGTAGCCTCAGGGGTGCCTCAGGGTGGCACAAGGCCCTGTGGGTGGGCAGAGGGATGTGCCTCTCACCTCCCTCGAGGCAGTGAAGGTGGAAGAGCATGAGTTCAGTGGGACAGGTAGCACTGAGCAGCTCCACTGGGGAAGCTGATCATAGAATCATAGAATTGACTGGGTTGGAAAATTGAGATCATTGAGTTCAACCCTTTGTCCAACTCCAGTCTGTTTACTAGATCATGGCACTCAGTGCCATGTCCAATCTCAATTAAAAACCCTCCAGGGATGGTGAATACACCCCCTCTCTGGGCAGGCCATTCCAATGCCTGGTCACTCTCTCTGGAAAGGATTTTTTTCTGATATCCAACCTGAACCACCCCTGGCTGAGCTCCAGCTCTGCCCCCTCATCCTGTTGCTGCTGCCTGGGAGAAGAGACCAACCCCCACCTGGCTATAACCTCCCTTCAGGTAGTTATAGAGAGTGATGAGGTCACCTCTGAGCCTCCTCTTCTCCAGACTAAACCCCCCCAGCTCCCACAAGTCCTAAAAGGACTTGTGCTCCAGTCCTTTTATCAGCCTCGTGGCTCTGCTCTGGACCCGCTCCAGCACCTCAGTATCTTTCCTGAACTGAGGGGCCCAAAACACAACACTCAAGGTGTGGCCTCACCAAAGAGGTGATGCAGAAGTGCAGGCAGGATTCCCCCAGAGGGTGCATGGGGAAGGGATGGGGTGACCCATAATGATCACAGCCCTCTCTGCTTGCTCCGGCCAGGACCGCGTCCGGTGGAAGGCTTTGAGATCACAAATGTGACAGCCAGTGCCATCACGGTGCAGTGGGCTCTCCACCAGCTCCAGCACTCCACTGTCAGTAGGGTGAGGGTCTCCATCCACCAACTGGGGGACCTGGCAGGCCGCACCGTGGAGCTGAACAGCAGTGTGGCCAAGTACACCTTCCTGTGAGTGGGGCAGTGGTGGGTGCCAGGGCGTTGGCCTCCCTGGCTGCCCTGCTTACCCCTTCCCACTCCACCTTTCTCTTCCACAGGGACCTGCAGCCAGGAGAGAGATATATTGTCCATGTCACGACACTGAGTGGCCTGGGGATGGAAGACCACCCCTCAGAGAGCCTGTCCACAGCCCCTTTCCATGTGTGGACGAGTGAGTGGGGTTGCCTGTGCCACTCCAGCTTGGCAGGAAAGCTGTGGGGAGGCGGAGATGTGGAAGCTGCCAGGCTGTGTGGCCAGCAGGGCAGGCAGGAGGTGTGCAGGCAGCCCTGGGAAGGGCAGGAAATGCAGTAGCATGTCTTCCCCTGCCAAGTGTTGTTCACTCTCTGAGACCAGCATGAGCTCAGCCCTGTGCAGCACCTGCATGTACCAGATTCATCCCCTGCTGTCCAACAGCCAGAGGGCAAGGGCAGAGCTGTGTGCCAGGGTGCAGTGAGGCTCTGCCTTGTCTTGACAGGGACCCAGTGCTGCACATTCCCTCCCAGTGTATTCCACGGCTGGAGCAGAGCTCAGGGCTGGGCAGGGCAGTGCCAGGCAAGCCGAGGCTCTGGCACACCTGTAAGGTGGTGTGAGCAACCGGGGCGGTGGCCAGCTCTGACCGATTTCTTCTCCCACCCCCTGCCTGCCACAGGGCCTCTCCCCCCACAAAACCTCACCACCTCACGTGTCACTGCCACTTCGGTGTCCATGGTGTGGGAACAGCCACCTGCTGGCACCATGGAGGGCTACATCATCAACGTCACCACCGCTCAGAGTGTCAAGAGCCGCTACGTGCCTAACGGGAAACTCGTGTCCTACACGGTGCGGGACCTGCTGCCTGGGCAGAGGTACCACCTGTCTGTGACAGCTGTGCAGAACACAGAGCAAGGCCAGGTGCACAGTGAACCCATCCACCTCTACGTCACCACCTGTGAGTGCTTGTGGGGCTCTGCTGGGTTGCTGCAGCACGAGGGAGGCAGGGGGATGGCAGGGAAGGAGGTTATGGGGTGGGGAACTGGTTGACCAACAGATTGATGAGGCCTTGCTGCCCCAGCACTGGGTGTCTGCAGCAGGCTGTGGGGATGTAGGTCCACTGTGAAGAGAGGTGGGAGTTGCAGGATGCTGCCTCAGTTAGGAAGGGCAGATGCAGAGCCACAGCTTGGTGATGGGCACTTACAGCCCCAGTGTATGGAGAGTGTCTGTGTGTCGCCAGACAGCCCTAAATGGAGACCTGGGGATGACGGGGTGATGGGACTGAGTGGGAGGTGGGTTGCTGTGCTGGCTCATGCTGCCTCCCACTAAGCCTCACGCTTTGGTCTGCAGTGCAGAGGGATGTGGCTCCAGAGAGACGGTGGAGTCAGGCTGGGCACCCCCGGGTGCTGCGCAACAGGCTGCCCCCAGCCTTCCTGCCGGAGCTCCGCTTGCTGGCAGACCACGACACAGCTGAGGAGCCCTCACCAGCCCCCAGGTAGGCACTGCTCCAGCCCTCCTGGCTTCTCCACTAGCACTTGGCCCAAGCACTGGGCTGAACCAGCCCCTTTCCCCAGATCCCATGTCCAAGGGTCTGCAGGACCGAGCCATGCACCTGCTGGAGGGAAGCCTCTTGCCCACCCACTGGGGTCCTAAGCCTGCTCTGTGAGCAGGTCCCCCACAGGACTCACACAGAGCCTGATGTCACCAGTGATTGCTTTATCCAGCTGCCATGAAGCCTGGGGGGACCTGCAGTGCCCTGTACCCTTATGCTCTCCTGTCCCAGGTTCACAGAGCTGGTGGATGGCAGAGGGAGGATCAGCGCCAGGTTCAGCACTGCGCTGGGAAAATCCATCACGATGAAGACACGTAAGTACTCTGTTGCCTTTGTCCTGCTCCTCTCATCCAGTGCCATCTCCTGCAGCTCCCCCCAGGATGAGGTGGCAGCTGGGTAAGCTGGTGTAGGGCTGGGGTGGCCACAGAGGAGGGTGGAGCCCTCTCACCCAGCCCTGGGCAGGCAAACCTCTGCCCTGCTTGCCAGACCCCTGCCAGGGGTGAGGGGTGGCTCACAGCCAACTGGGGAGCCCAGATGGGAGGCAATACTGACTGTGGCATGGCACAGCTGCCCTTCTCCCCTGCCAGAAACAGCAGGGCCCCAAGCAGTGACCCAACAGCCCTCAGTGCAGCCCCTGCTGCCCAGCAGCCTCAGTCCCCATTGCCAAGAACAACCTCGCACCTGAGGAGGGCACCTGGGTGAGAAACCCCTCACTAGTCCAGCCCTAGCTCCCAGTTTTCCATTCCCAGAAGATCAGGGATACAAGTGCCAGGCAAGATACTCTAGCAGGCCTGGGAACCCCATGCCATGGAAGGAGCCTGGCACACCTGAGGGCAGCCCTGGACTTGCTGTACATCCTGGCTCTGCCCCTGCCTCTGCCGGACTCTGTGTGCCACAGCCCTCCAGGAGGGGTGAGAGGGTCACCCCAATTCTAGGGATGCCAACTGTGAAGGGCTAAAGCACTGCCCCAGGTCTGACCAGTGCCCCACTACTGTGGGCAGGCTGGATTCCCTCAGAGGGGCTGCCTTTGGGTCTGGCTCTGGCCTGGAGGTGACATTTGACCCTCTTGTCGTCCAGGGCCGGAGGCTCCAGTGAAGCTGGAGAACACAGAAGTGCCCAGCCGGGACAGTCTGGCACTGCAGCTGCAGGAGGCGAAGACCAAGAGTAAGTCCCAGGGGAGACCCACAGCAGCAGGAAGCCAGCCCTAGCCCCACAGCACCAGCCTGCCTTCCCTGGGGACATGGCATGTGCCCCTGTCCCCACTGGCTCTTCCTGGGAGCACCCCCAACATGCTGGGGGGCTTGTTAGGGCTGTGCTGTGGCCCCAGGGTCTGATGGCTGGGCGTGTTTTGCAGGAGAGGGGCAGAACTGCTCCACAAATCCCTGCAGGAATGGAGGCACCTGCACCAGAGACACCGAGTCCTACCACTGTGCCTGTCGCCCAGGGTTCAAGGGCCGGCTCTGCCAGCTGGGTGAGTACCAGGCTGTGCCAGAGGACCAAGCTCTCTCCTGCAATGCCAGGCTGATGGCTGTCCATCGTGACTTCTCAATGACAGCACACCCTGTCAGCACCTGGGGCCTCCCCACCATGCCCAGGCTCCACTAGTGATTCAGTAACATGCTGGCAGCTGGGAGAGGGGCTCTGGCAGTTTGGGGAGATGTGAGTGCAGGTCTGCTCCCCACTCTTGGCTGAACTCTGCCTCTGTCTGGCAAGCCAGACCCCTCTGCCTTGCCCACGGAGTCACCTCAGCACCGTGAGGCTGGGAGCTCCACTTCTCCTTGTGGGTCAGCTCTGAGTCCTCCCAGTCCTCCAGCACAGCCAAGGAGAAGCCAGGGGGGCCTCACTGGCCCCGTGCCATGGGGCACAGGCAGGCAGGGCCAGGGATGGGCTCACTGATAGCTCCCCTCTCCTATTCCCCAAGCAGCCTGCAAGAAGGTGCCACACTCGTGCACGCGGCTGTACTCGGAAACCAAGTCATTCCCAGTGTGGGAAGGAGGCACCTGCCACTACCTGTGAGTACTGCCTGCAGGTCGTGCTCCCCTCTTTCCCTTGTGCTCTGAGCTGGGGATGTCTCCCCATGGCTTGGCTTTGAGGAAGGGAGAGCGAGTGTGAGGCCGTCTCCAAGCCCAGCTGGCAGCTGCCCCCTCCCCAGCACAGGCTGAGCAGCCTGTCATGCCCCTGTGGTTGCCCCCACAGTTGCATTTCAGGGCAGAGTGTTGCCGAAGTGAAAGCTCCCTACTGGTGTTACCCACCCACAAGGCAGCAGGGTTGGATTTGGTGTGCACAGCCCCCAGACAGCAGCAGACCCCACCCAGCTCCTGGCTGCCTCTCCATCTGACAACCAGAGGGCTGGGGGAGCCCTGCTGCAATGCCAGGGCATGGGGGGCTCTGCTGTTGCCCCCTGCCTCCTTGTGATAGAGGCAAAAAGGCCTGAGCCCCATTCCTGCCAAGGTTGGCCACTGCAGCCTCGAAGGAAACGGCAGAACCACCGAGACTCCACTTCTGCACTCGTGAAAGCACATCTGTGTCTGCTGTTCCCCACACATCACCCCTCCTCTGTGTGTGTGTGCAGGTACAGGAGAGTCTACAAGGTACACCAGGACGTCTGCTACAAGGAGAGCTGTGAGAGCACTGGTTCTGAGAGGACAACCAGCAGGTACAGTCAGCAGCAGCACGCTGAGCACGCTGCCAGCCTTCCCGTGAGGTCCCCAGCATGCGTGGGGTGGGGTGGACTGGGAGAGGGGCGCAGGCATGACCGAGGCTCAGAGGCCAGTGCTGTGAGCAGTGTCTGAGGGGTGCAAGGCTGATGGTGCTCTCCTCCCTTCTCTTCCAGGAAACCAAGCAACAGTCGCACACTGAAGAAGCCACAGAAGTAGGTACCTGCCCCAGCCCTCCTCAGCCACGGGCAGTTCTTGGACAGGGAGTTGGGGAGGAGGAAGGTGGAGGCCAGGGCACAGCCCCAGCTCGCAGCTGCCGTGTTGAAAGGATGTGAGGGCTCGTAGCTGAGGGCTCCTGATCGTGTCTGGGATGGGGAGGCAGAAGGCAATGCTCTGCTTCCCTCTGGCTCTGCAGCGCCATGAACAAGAGATTCCTGCCTGGTAAAAAGGGCCAGAGCCCTGGAGAGGGCAGGTCCCCTTCTCCCAGCCCAAGATTGGGTGCACAGGATGGGAAGAGGCAGCTGTGGGAATCTTGGGGGACTCTGCACACCGGCTCAATTTTCTTCCTGCTTCTCCACAGGGTTTAAACCAGTAGAAGCTTCATCTTTCCACATCTAAGGGCTTTTTGAACACCAGGAAGATCAGATCTGCTCACTGGGTTGGACACAGCAGGGGAACCTTCCTGCCTGGTGTTAGCGTTTTCCCTCTTCTCCAGCCTGTAAGGCAGCCCCATCAGCAGCCTGGGCAGTGCTCCCTCCCCCTGCTGGCCCAGCACTGCCTTTGCTGGTTCGCCTCCCTCCGGCCGCCTCTCTGCCCCCTGAGGAGCTGAGCACCAGCGACCCCGAGGGGGCCAGCCCTGCTCAGCCCCCTTGCCACTCTGCACAAGCAACGGGCTGCCCGTTCCACTCCGGGACCAGCCCAGCAACTTGCCAACAGCAGCTGCACCAAACCTGTTTTCATAACCCAAGGGTATAAATTACATATAACCCTCAAATAAAACAGTTTAATGCAGAGCAAAAAGCCTTAGCCATCAACTGAAACACGGCCCCCAAGACTCTGCTTGGAGGAGATGTTCCAACCTCTCTAGATGGTGAGCAGCTCCCAAGCAGCGAGGCGAGCATTGGCAATGGAGGCACATTCCTGTTTCCTCTGCTCTAGTGGGGGAAACTGATGCAGCATCTTCTGCCTGTCTTTTTTTTCCTTTGCTTTGTAACCAGTCCCTGGTTTGAACCCGATTTCCAGCTCAGAAACCAAGAGAGTACCTAGAAAGAATTTTAGAAGTGATCTCCAGGTGAAGGCTGTCAGCCGAGGCGTGCCAGTGCCACCACACTTTGTTGTAACTGCCCCCACACCAGCACAGGGAACAGCAGAGGCTTGGTGGCAATGCCAGCCCCTCGTGTCACCCCCTTGTGCTGCCCCCAGCGTTTGCCTTCCCTGTGGCACCAGCGCTGTGGAGAGGGTGGAAGAGAGGACTAGCACACAGTACTGGGGCAGGGCAGGCTAAGCCAGAGAGTAGCTTAGAAACGTTCCTAGTTTTTGTGAGTTTGTATGACAGCACTAGTTAAACATAGATTTGTGTATTAATGTACACAGTGTATATTATAAATTAATACATATGAGAGATATATCGCAGTTATGGTATAGAGCATTATGTCCCTGGCAGTGTGGGGTTATCCCAGTGGGGAGGCCCTCCATTCCCACCTAGCATCACCAAACTCTGTTGTAAAGACACAAGCAGCAGCCTGGAAGATGGTCTTGGAGTAGGACAGGCCCAGGAGTTTCAGTGGCCCTGGCATCACCCTCTGCCTCCTGGGAGCAGTGTAATAGTGCTCAGCCTGGAGGAACAGCTGCAGAGGCAAGTGGCAGGGACAATGTAAAGCCATGGCCTGCTGGCCTGCATGATGCTGCCCTCCAGCACTGCCTCTAGCTCTCCTCCCACCACAAGAGAGACATGCCTCATTTTCCTCCAAGGCTGTCTGGTCCTGCTCCAGCTACCTGGCAAGCATAGCATCACTACCTTCCCAGGGCAGAAGCCAAATATCTCCCTGGGGAAGAGCAGGACAAGGTGAAAACCAGACCAGTCTGTTCTAGGTGAGGGACAGGAGGGTTTGGGGTCATGGTCAGAAAGCTTTTGCACCCCTGCTCTGTCAGTCATGCAATCAGTGCTGACAGGGGCTGTGTGGGTGGAGGGGGCCCTGCCCTGGGACAGTCCTTGTTTCCACAAAGCTTGTCCCTGCAGCCCCAGGAAGCCAGGCCCTGCTGCCAGCTGGCATAGCAGCCCACTGCCTCCCACCCCACAGCCAGCAAAGTATGTGATGCAGCCTTGGAAATAAATTAGAGTTGGTGGGGGTATTTCTGGTTTTGGGGGGGGGGGGGGGGGTGGGTTTGTTTTGGATGTTTTTTTGTTTTGGTTTTTTTTTAAATAAAAAACACTTTATGGAAACTGGATTAAAGTAATTGGTCAATGGTCAGTGAAGAAGAATGAGTGGTGGTGTATTTGATCGATGGGATTTATTGGTGTCCCACACAGGGGGGTCCTGCAGCCACCACAGCTTGTGCTGATGTGGGGTGGGAGCCCGGAGCACCCATGAGTGCTGTGGGATGGGGAGTGCACCAGCATGGGATGGCTCAGGGACCTCGGAGCCTCACCTCCTCACTCCGGGACTGTTTTACTTCTTCCACCGTCCAAATCATCATCTTCCTCTGCATACAGTGCATCTGCTTCCTCTTCCTCCCCCTCTGTCTCCTCTTCCTCCTCCTCCTCCTCCTCCTCCTCCTCCTCCCGAGCCAGCAGCTTCTTGAAGACCTCATACTCCTCTGGGCCAGAGCAGGCCAAGTTGGCCAGGAAGTCTTTCTCCGGGAGCTGAAGGATGTCCTTCAGTTTTGGGTTACTGTTTTGCGTCTGCCCTTTGTGCGGGGTCTCGTAGAGCCCCCGGCGCTCCAGGAAGATGTGCCGGTTCCGGAGCTCGGCGAAGGGCATTTGAAAGAGTCGCGCCTTCACCATCTCCTTCTGCTGGACCCCCATTCTGAAGTAAGCGTACTGCGGGCGGGACGGGGGTGGGCATCAGGCACAGCCCCATCCCCGTGGCAAGCTCCGGCAGGGAGCGGGAGGATCCCGGTGCTCACCTGGAAGTGATGCTGGAGGCTGCGCGGCTCCTCCAGCAGGACGGCGGGGCAGGTCCCCAGCACCTCCCGCAGCTGCTCGGCCGTGAAGAGGCAGCGCTCCCGCAGCATCCTCACGGCCGCCGCCAGCCTCTTCTGGGGCACGGCGAGGAGCTGCGGGCAGCGGCTCAGCGCCCGCTGCAACCGACCTGCGGGCAGGGGGTGGTCAGGGTGCCTGCCTGGCCCCGCTCCGGAGCGCTCTCCCCGTCCTCCCCACGCCGCCCTTACCTCCGTCCAGCCCCAGGCGCCGCAGCTCCTCTGCGCGCCCCCGCAGGCGCTCCGCGGGCAGCCGCAGCAGCGCCGGGCTCTGCTCCAGCAGCGACACGGCAGCCTCGCCGCTCAGCCCCAGCAGCAGCAGCTGCGCCGCCGCCGCTTCCCGGCGC
>VXAU01003156.1:2472443-2490598 GCA_013399695.1 Formicarius rufipectus
CCTCCCCGCCGCTCCGCCCCTCTCCGCCTCGCTCCTCCCCGCCGCTCCTCTCCGCCCCGCTGCTCCGCCCCCGCTGGGCTCCTCTGCCCCCGCCACTCCTCTCCGCCCCGCCGAGCTCCTCCGCTCCGCTCCTCCCACACATCTCCGCCCCACCTCCGCCGCTCCACCCCCACCGAACTCCTTCGCTCCGCTCTGCCCCCGCCGAGCTCCTCCGCTCAGCACTTGCCGCGATCCCGCCGCGGGCAAGCTCTGGGAAGCAGGGAAGACCGGCCCGGTGGTCCAGAGCGGCCTCTGCGGGCACGCCCGGCTGCTTTGCGCGGGGCAGAGCAGACAGTACCACGGGGAGAGCGCGGGTGGAGCGCTTTGCCCGCTGCCCCGCAGAGGCGATCCCCGCCCCGGGAGCAGAGCGGCCCTGCGGGTCCATCTCCAGCGAGGTGGTACGGAACAGAGTGGAGCATGAGGGCAGCTAGTCATGTGTTCGGATGGAGACAGCAGACTCCAAAGCTGGATTCAGAGCTAATCTTCAGTAATTTACGTGGCTTTAAGCTGAGTCCTGTTGCTTCTTCACAGAGCTGCAGCTGGCAAAACTTCCTCCCAAGCAGCCTCCCCTTGAGCTGTACCCTGAGATGTTCCTGTTACCCGTGTGTCTTAATCAAATCCTCTTTATTGAATCTATTTTTTCCTTTCCAACATCTTTGTCTCATCAAAATGAAGGACAATTCTCCTGGATAGAGAAAGGACTCTGACATAAAACCACACCACCACCCCAGACCATGCAATCACATGTCTGTTTTTAAGGCCCCTTTGCACAGGCATATTCCAGAAAACACCCAGAGGTGTTATTGTTCATTTATTCATTCACTTTTCAGAAAGATATATAAACTATCTATAAAAAGTAAAACCAGAAAATAAATACATACTCTGAGTGATGGACAATTTGAACAACATAAAAATTTTCACCTCTCAGCTTTGGAACCTGTCCTGGGTAGGAACAATAATAAACTGGGCACCTGTGGGTATCAGCAGGTGATGAAGGAGCCTTCAGAAGGAGGTCTCAGCTGGCACAGCAGAGATGTACACCTCTTCCCAGGTGTACTCAGCCAGGTTCACGGGCTGCCTCAGCCAAGGATCCTCTGCGAGCACAGCCAGAGTCATGCGCTGCTCTGGAACAGGGTGCAGAAGCCCGGCCATTAGATCCATGAGACCTGGGCAGAGACAGCAGAGGGATGGCTCAGGCTGTAGTTTAGGCAGGTTGGGAATGGGGGATATAGTTTATATGCAAAGAATGAAAAATCCCCCAAATACTGCTGCACTGAGCAGCAGCTTTTAAAATTATCACACAGCACGTTGTGGAGCATTTTGTCAGTGCTTCCTTCCTTCTATTTCTGGTGAAAAAACACTGCTTCTATCTTCCCAAGAGATGCACTCCTTTAAAAAAGTGAATGGAAAGAGCTCACCTTCTGACACACGGTGAGGGGGACTCAGGATGGCTGCCAGGGCCTCCTCCAGCTCACAGAAGGGATTTTCCCCAAACACCAAGGTGTAAAGGGTGATGCCAAGTGACCACATCTCCAGCTCGGGGCCACGGTACCTGTGCAGAAATAAGCTTGCTTAAACTCAGATTCCAAGCATATATCTATCTACAAAAGAAAGTTAAAAAAGAAAAAAAAAACCAAAAAGGGTTGACAGCCTTTGTTTCCAATTTTTAACACAGGAAGTTTGTGACAATTCATGTGTTTGAGAAATCTGCATTATCATTCTCCGGGAAATAAAACCACAACAGAACAGCCAACCATGCCGTGACTTCCACACATGTAAACTGGTGACAAGAGAACTTACTTCTCCACCTTCTTCACCATAAGCCAAAACTATCAAAGTAAATATTTAACTGGAAAAACAAACATGCCCTCCCAGCCAATTCAAAACAAAAGTTATTTGGAAATAACTATTAACTATCTAAATTCCATCTGAGAAAACATGACAGTTCCTTCACACAGTAACAGGGAGAACTCTCAGGGCAGAGATGCTTGCTTCATGTCCCATCTCATTCCCAATGGGAATTTCCTCTCCTGCTGGAATTCCTTCTTCCCTCAACCCTGTCATGAGGAGCTGCCTGAAGGACTGATGAAAACAGCTGTGAAATGGAAGCAAGATACAATCATGCACGTATAATTCCTGCATGTGCCACCCTGTGATGGGGAGGCCTCCTCATGGAGCAGGTACAGGACTGCCAGCTGCCAGGTACAGAGTACTTGGAGAGAGAAAGAAGGGGAGAGACAGCCAAGATTTGGGCAGCACATCCAAAACAGCAGCAAGGGAAGGATTAAACTGCAAAATTTCAAGTGCAGGGAAGCATGTAGGAAAGAACAGACAAGATGACAGGGGGCCAATACAAGGCACAGACACACAGGGAGCAGGTGCTATTGACAGCCATACTTGCTCTCACCACCTCTCTAAAAGAACAGCTTTCAGTAGAGAAAGCCTGACAACAGACTTATAAACAACTCTGTACATATTCAAGCTTTTACAACTAATTTCTGTCACTAAAGTGCCCTACTTTGCATGTGCTCAAACTTTCACAAGTGACTTCTGTCACTGCAGTGCCTTCAGCCTTGCTGCAGTTTCCTGTGGTGAGATACTTTAGCAGAGTTCCAGCAGCACAGCAGCTTGGCTTCTCTGTTCTAGCTCTGCACACGTGGGCTTTTGGTGTGATGGCACAAGAATTACTTTTCAGAGGGTGACATACGGTTTGCCAGACAGCACTTCTGGTGAGCAGTATTCAATTGTCCCACAGAAGGTATAAAACAATTTCCCAGGTTCCAGGTAGGCAGCTGAACCAAAGTCTACTAATTTAATTGTGAAATCTTCAGCGATGACAATGTTCTCATCCTTGATATCTCTGTGAAGGATGTTCCTGCAGTGGAGATACCCAACAGCTGAGACAAGCTGAAAAAGGAGCAAAGAACTGGGTGTTAATACCTAGAGATGTCCTGGATAATCAACATGGCACCACAGTGTCACAAGAGCCACATATTGGCTTGTTTTGACACCATCTAAACAATATATACATCCTAATTATGGTAACTGGAAATGACCTCAGGCCTGCCTGGCAGCACTGCTGCAGTGGGTGCTGCAATGCTCTTGGGGGAGACACTTAAAAAAGCCTTTGCTTGCTTTCCTCTCACAAATGCGTAGGAGGACAGGATGCTGCAGTCACGATGGGATGTTTTTGGTGAGAAGCACCAGAGATCACTGCTACAGTCCTGCAGGTTACTCTGTTTTTATTCCAGCTTCATTTGGAGGGTCTTTTGGTTTCTCCAGAAGGATATTACTGTGCACCTCTCATGCTGCAGGATGACAAGGCATTTAAGAGTGCGGTTTGGTATAACTCCTAAATTCCATTCTTCTTCCTGCACAATTCATCCATTAGTGTCATAATTAAGGATAATATCAGAAACATTCGTGATCCCTACAAAGCATTTCACAAAAGAAGCAGATGGCTGAGGGAGAAAAATTTCTATTTATAATCCTCTGCAGAAAAATGTGGTGCAGATCTGAGGGAATGAGGCAGCCCTACAAACTGCAGGCTGGGTTAGGGAAAGGGCTGATCCATCACAAAGCTAAAGAGACATCCCTTTGACTGCCACTTTCAATCAACACCCCAGTGAGGGGAGGGTGGGCACAGTGGGGATGTGGTGGGGGTTAGCACATGCAGAGCTATTCCTGCATACCACAAAGCAAGGACTTTACTCCAGAACTCATGAGAGGGAATGACTTGGGGACTGCTGCTGGGTTAGTTCACTGACCAAAGGAAAATTCAGCTCTCAATTCACCTCTTGGGCAAGTTCCTGACTTACAGGAAACTACCCTGAGTTACTTTGCATTATGCCACTTTAAAATCCAAGAGAATTTCTTGATTTAAAGAGCAGGGCCCTTTTACCCTTGTAACCAATCTAAACAAAGCACTGAACTAAGAGAAAATGTGGCTTTTTGTGAAGCTTGAGGCAGTTTCTGTGAGCTTCCTTCCTCCCTCAGGGCAAATGTGACTGCTACATGAATGGCACCCCAGTGACAGGGGCCATGTGCTGACCCAGTCACAGCTGAGGGGCCATGACTCCACCTGAAACCCTTACAAGCAGTCAGGTCCTACAAAGGTTTCTCTGGTACAAGTTTCTAAGCAAACCTTAACAAGGTTTCTGCAGATAAGGCTTTCAATCAGTCCTACAGACTAACAAGGTTCTGCAGGTATTGAACACCACTCCAATTCAGCACACCAGCTGATTAGCCAGTATGAAGTGAGACCAGTGAACCAGGGTCCTGGTTCTTCTATTAACCAAACCTTACCTGCATGTAGCATTTGTGCTCTCACCTGTCTGAATATATAACTCGCTAATGGCTCATCCAAGTTGGGCTGATTATCAATGAATGTAAAGAGATCCAGACCAGAGCCATGCTTCTCCATCACCAGCTGGAAAAAGCATTCATTTTCAAATACATCCAGCACCTATAAATAACAGACTTGTTTAATCATGTGCTTTATCCTCAAACTGCCTTTTTTTTTTTTAAGCAAACACTGCTCTTTTCTTGGAGATTTGATGTATATTGTAGTCCCATTTCACAGAGTACAAAATGTTTCTTGAAGAGTACAGAATTAAAAGTGAGAGCAGAATTAAACCTAAGAGGAATTCTCTTTCTGAAGTAAAAAAACAACCCCCAAACCAACAACCCTAAACCAAAGAAGATGAATCAAGACACATATCCACATTATTTACTGAACCAGTACATGTTCAAACGTGACACTACACTTCCAAGATGAGAGTATTATCCCCTTGAAATATTGTACAGGCTTTTCTTCCATTAAAAGTGACATCTTCAGATCAGTTTGGGAGTGAAAGTGTTGGAAGAAAGTAACAGTATGCTGTGACCCTCCTAAACAAAGCAGGAGGGACAGGTTTCTTTCTTTTCTGAAAAGGCAGATGCAGTACAGGATACTTTGCTCCTGAAGAGGAACACGAGACACCAAGTTTTCAAAGGAACCTGATGCAGTGCAAACTGCATTCACTCCAAGTCACTGTACCTTAATGATACTGGGGTGCTGCAGCTTCATCAGGATTGCAATTTCTTGAGTGACCCTCCCCAGATCAGGATCATCTACCCAGCAGTCATCCAGCACCCTCTCCTTCCAGATGAACTTTACAACAGCCTACAGAGACAACAGCATTTAGCATCACCCTCAGAAGCATGGCTTTGAGTGTCATTTCCAGGAAATCCATTAGACTCATATTACTAGAAGTATGGAAGTAACCCAATGTGAATAGCTCTAATCTCTTTAAACATCTTTAAACTAATTTAGTCCTAGAAGCCAAATGATGCACATAAATGCACATATTTATTGTTGCTCTGAATTTCCAAGGCTCTGACAGGCCAGCTGTCTTACCAATGTTTCAGCAGCAGTGGCTTCTGGCACAGGGATACAGTGGAGGGAAATGAGCTTAACTTAACATGCATGCAGAGGAACACCAGAGCTTGCCTCGCATCTCTACTCCACATTCTTGAGTGATGCCACGATAAAGACTTTGTGGTTTGCCATTTTGTTTGGTAACAGAAGATTAAAACCTGTGATTCTGTTAAGCTTAATGTCCACTTCTTTCAACAGGTTCAATTAGCTACATTCATTAGTTCATTAGCTCATTCTGCAGCTGTTATCTCACCTTCATGTATCAATGCACATTTTGCTGTCCTGTTTCCATGAGGTATGTTTTTTTCAGATTTCTGTTTAAACAAAACAAAACCCCAAAAGACCAAACAGAAACTTTTAACAGTGTAGTGTTGACAGAATATGAACACTCTAACCTTTCCATTTTCATCCTAAATAATTACTGCAATAGAGCTAAAAGAAATACTTCACCTCTTGGTGATTTTTCTTGCCCCTGGCAGTCCAGACAAAGCCAAAAGAGCCTTTGCCAATAAGACTGAGAGTGCTGTAATTTTTTGCATATTCTCCCTCACATGCTCTCAATCCTTCAAGCTCTTCAGCTCTTTGGGAATTGTTGAAAAGTGAAGTTGATCTGATGGCCTAGGTACATATAGATATATATGTGTTACAACAGCAAGAAAAAAAAATGAGCAAGCCATGGAATCATGTTTATAAAATGAATAAATACTGAAAAGAACACACACACCTGCAAGAATAGCTAAAAGGACACATCTTTCGTTCTGATAGCAAGAACTGTTGGTTGATACAACCATCACCATACAAGTTAAGTACGTATCTAATCTGCAGTACATTTCAATACACAGCAGCTCCTTAGAGCCTCCTGTAGCTTGGAGCTGCTGTTTTTGGAGTTGTTCAGGCTGGAAGGGTAACCACCCTAAGCCACACACCAGAAATGTAACAAAATAGCAATTTGAAATTCCTTTTTTTAACATAAAAGTAGGGAAACAAAGAAAATGCAATATCCACTCCACCAGCCCTCATGACATTGATTTGTAAAACTTTTTGGCTTCAGCCGGACAATCACACAAGGAGAGAAATGCTCAATATTCAAAGGCAGGATTTCTTACTTCTCCAAGGCTGTTTGTAGAAAGATCAGCAACAGACTGGGCAGAGCTTGCTAGGCTGGAGAGCAAAAGCTGAGCCTTTGCTACAGCTTCCTTCTGGCTCTGTGAAAGGTCTTTCACAACCCAGACCCAGAAAAGTAGAGTGGGGTCCTGCAGTTCTGCACATTTCACCTCGAAGAGTACACCTGTAGGAACAAGTGAGGAAGTTAAAGTGGTAGAATGTAACTTTAGTGTTTAACGAGACCACAGACATTTCAGGACAAAAATCTGAGCTCTTAACAAAGAGCTGTTTGTTTGGAGGACACCTGCTTGGTAAAGAATCATCAGAGGCTGACACCAGCATTTAGCTGTTCCAGAAGTACCTATCAGCTACCTCCACAGTTCCCACCTCCACCAGATACTCCTGTCAGTGTCCAGTTGCGACTATTCATTTTGCATTGTTGTTCTGCACCACAAAAAAATGGGGATTTTGTAAAGCAAGCCACTGAATGCAGATGAAAGAATGAAAAAAAAACGAATTCCATTACACAATTTAAATGCAAGTTACAGTGTTACAGTGGAGTTTGTATTTTCTGTTTAGAAAAAGTTATCAGGTTCAAACTTTTTAATTGTGCTTTAAGAATACTTCTGACTCTTCAGCAGGGATTAATTTCTTAGTAGCTTTGTATTTCATACCACCCCTCTGAACAGACTCAAATATCAATTTTTCTTCTAAAGGCTTCTTTCTTCCTCTCCACTGTGAGCTTCTAACCAGAACTGTCTGCCTTCTGCAAAAACGTGGGCGAAAAAGAGCACCTTGGTAAGTTTTGGGAAGGGGAGAATGTTTAACTTACTGAATTGTGAACCATCTCTGTGACAGCAATTCCCAGTGTAGCTGCCTTCCAGGATCTCCCACGTGAGAGGAGCTGCTGGAATCAGCCTCCCTTCTTGTTTCACCGGGGTTGATGTTACTTTTATCTCCATATTTTGCTGCCTGTGCAACTGGCAGTGATCTTCAGGTCCACTTTGGCTTGTCAGGCCATTTCTGTCGGCGTCATGCCCCACAGTTTCTGCAAGAGTTTCAGGTTTCTCAGGAAATGCTTCGTGGGATTCTTCAGGGTTTTGTAAATGCCTTTGGGAGGCCAGCCACCCAGAATCAGCTCCTGTGACAAGACCAGTCGGCAGCTGCTTTCCTTGACCGGTGGAAAAGGTGCTCTTTGTCTCAGTTAGCATATTGGAGTCCACTGCGTCAGAGGAGCGTGCTCCTAAAAGAGCTGCAGTAATACCTAAAGAGTTCCCTTTGACATGAGTATTCAGACCCAGTACCTCAAGACCAGAGCAAATACAATTCAGTTCAGTGTCCAGTTCTTTAACATCTTCAGAGATGGCAGCAACTCCTGGAGTAGAACCACAGTGACCTGTTTTATTTCCAGAACAAACATCATAGACAGTATTCCTTTCACATGCAAAGAAAGCTGAAGCATCATTTAGCAGGCAGTTTTCAGCAACAATGTGCTCAAGGCTGGAATGCTCTGCATCACACATCGAGTTTGTTTTTGACTCCGGACCTGTAACCTTGTGGTTTTGAAAGTCTTGTCCGCAGTTCAGTGCTCTCCCAGGCCATGGCTCATCCATTGTCGGTGTCCCAGGTGAGTTACAGGTGACACCAGAAGGCAGCTTCACTGGGCCACAGGGTGAGGTATTTCGAATGTCTTCTAGCCTAGAACTAACAGGCAACCAGAGAGCATCTTTTGAGAATTATTTGATCCTGCACGTTCCACCGTTCTACACTGTTCCACTGCTCTGATTATGTTGAGCCAGGTTCTAGGATAAGGCTCTCTGCTGGGCTGACAGCCCATCAGTAAGCAAGGTAGTCCTCACTGCAAAGATTCAAAGTTATCAGTAATATCATGATGACAAAAGAATGAGAAAACTGTCCTAATGTATACTACCCACTCTTCTGCTACTATGGTCACTATTTAAAACCTGCACCAGTTGTTTTAAGTTTAAAAGACTGAACAGGCAGAAAGCTGTTGGCACAGGCATCCAAAATCCTAACAAATTTTCCAAAGAAGAGCAGGTACTTTTCCCCCCCCATCGAAAACTTTCTTCTCTAGCTTAATTTCTAAATACAGATCATTTATCATCACAAGAAAATCCAATACATGTGGCAGGACACTTCCAGTTCTGAGAACAGGATTGCTCTTGTCTGTCCAACAGGAAATGGATGTCCCCATCCATCAGTTTAACCAGGGTTCACTGAAGCCCAAGGTATTACACAAGGTATTTTGCAAACATTTCCATTAGTGAAAAAGCAGGGTAGGAAAACAATGAAGCAGAGCACTTACAATCCAAATATGATAGGAGAGACATAAAGCCAGGAGAGCACAAACAATGAGACTATCAGTCTCTTTAAAAAGCAGCAACTGTGCTGTAATAGTCTGTATCTTAAAATGGACAGCAAGTACTTTCTGAGAGTTGGAATTGCTAATGTGGATTAAATTAAAATTTGACTTACAGTAAACCATGAGCAGCATATATTTACTCACACAGAATTTCTAACCTTGTAACAGGAAAAAGACCTGAGAAGGTACAATAAAAATGGCTGGACTTCAGTATCACAGTACTCTGTTCTAATGAATGATCTGACAGCTACACTGAGCACTGGAAGGAAAAACATTCAGAATTCACTCCAGGTAATCTGGCTCCAATGCAACACCAGGTGGGAGGAGATAAACATCCACTGTTCATGATCTAGTAAAGGCAGAGCCTAACTCCCTTCCCTAGATTGGGTGAAGCATTTGGTCCCCTTTAGAGTTGGAATTCCTGTCACTTTACAATGGTGGGTTGTGAAGATCAAAATGAAAATCTAAGGTAGACCAAGCTCAGCCTGTCTTGCAAACAGCACTCAGATTCTGAAGACAGGAAAACATGGAAAGCCCTTGTCACACCTTCCCACAGACATCACACTGGTGAAAAGAAAGCTTTTGCTGGTGATTGCCACCACAGCTCTTCATGTTCCCAAGTGAATATACAGCCTATGAAATGCCTACCTGTTAGTGGGGGTGGATGCCACTTCAGGAGGTGAGGGAGGAGAAAAGAAACCAGGTCCATTCTTTTGTTTATTCTTGTCATGTATTAATTTGTCATCTCTGTGTCTTTGTTCCAATTTCTGGTCTTCATCTTGTGACAGAAGGTGTGCTAAAGATGCAGACAAGAAGCTGCTGCCTGTACCAAAGAGGAAACAAAACATAACAACATAACCTTTTATGCTTATATTCAGGGACTAGAATGATTAAAAATAAACTTGGGACTGCCTTGGTCTGTCTTTTCCCTGAGTATAAAAGGCTTGATTATGGCAAAACAATCCAAATATGAGCATTCCACTCTACTTCAGTTTTAGAAATCATCACATGCAGGAATCTACACATTTTAGGGCTCATGAAGTTTGCTTTTCTATCAAAGCTCTTGGACAGGTATTGGTGCAATGGGTTAGCTACTTGAATTGAGGCTTAGAGACCCAAAAAAAGGCCAATAACATATAGAGTCTGGAATTAAAATGATCATAAAGATAGCAGCAGCAGTAAAAAAAAAACAAAATCCAAACCACACATATACTGTCCATTCCAAACACATAAAATGAAGAGTATTTATATAACTCACTGAAGCTCTAAGTTAAAACACACCATCTAAATGTGTTTGAAAGAACAGGACACAAAGTTCTTTTATTTTCCAGTGACAAGAGATCAAAATATTCAGTTTCATCTTCCTGGCAACAAAGAGGGAAGCACAATCCTAGGTGAATAATTCTCTACCTGAGGTTATAGTGGAAACCCAATTTAAAAACTGCATGGAGGGAATTGCTTTTATGAGGAATGTTCCCATGTTTGTAGACGAACCTCTTGTCTCTGCTCATTTTCCCCTTGTTACAGCAGTCAGAGCAGGCAGGAACACCTTCAAAGAGGCACTCACCCTCTGTCCCTGTGTAGTCATCCCGAGGAGGAAAAGGCAAAGAACAGTCACTGCTTCTCTCCATGTTGTCATAGAAACCAGGAATCAGGAATGTAATGTTCTAAAACAAAGAATGAAACCTTATAAAGCTAAGCCAGCTCTTACAGGATGGGGGCAAATGCTAACAATCTGTGTTTGTGAACCTCATTCCCATGGGTAGCCAAGCAAAAGTGATGCACATGACTAAGGAAGAGCACAGAACTGTGTGTGCAGTTTGCTTTGGGCTATTTGAAATCCACACCAGCACCTCAGCACTGCAAGTCTCAGCAATTACAGCACAGAACTGATGCTGTATCATCCTACACCTCACTTACTGAGCTGAGAGGTTCTGTCACAGACAAAAAGGAGTGTAAAAGACAACTTCAGAATTCCAGTGGATATGCTGCCAGACACAGCACTCTTTTGGGAGGGTTTAAGCCTCTTATCTTACCTTTCCCAGCAGTTCTTTCTTCTCATAGCCAAAGAGCAATAAAGCAAAACTATTGTTGATGTCACAGATGATTCCATCTGACTGGACAGTAATAAGACCACTGATGGCAGAGAAAACCACAACTGTAGCAGAGTACTGATAGCCTGGGAGAGAGTCTTCTGTCTGCAGAATCCCATCCTTCTGCACCCTTGCTTGGCCCTCCTCCAGAAGGCTGACTTGCAGCTTTAAACTGAGAGGAAACACTTTACCCTCTCTGGATCGTCCTACAAGTCGCTGGATCCTGAGGTTCTAAATTAAAGGGGAAAAAAAAAAGCAAACAAACAAAAAACTCAAACAGAAAATCTCTGACTAACCAAATGTTTTTGGTTTACTTCAGTAGTCATACAAAATTACACAGGAATTCTTGGAAAAAAAGGAGCAGGAAAAGAAAAACTAACCAAACCCATGAATATCAAAATTAACAATAACTGTTTTTCTAAGGATTTTGAAACCAGTGTTGAACTCTTGTATTAATATCCTGATGATGAAGACCAGTCCATACTGCAGCTTTTCAGCAAAATAGGCATTCATAAGAAGGCCTCTTTCAACTCCCTAGCTGCCCATTTCCATGGCAAGATTTGGGTATTCTTTCACTCCTCAGGATTAAAAGAGACTGAAGAATTCAAAAGAATCTTAGAGAGTTTACAGAGACAGCATGGTGGCTGAAAGAGCCAGTACTGGAGAAAAAGTCTTTCACCAGGACAGATTTCACAGTGAGAGGTCAGGGCTTGGTCTCATTCCTTGTGAGGAACTTTTCAGAGAGCAGCTCCACAAACAAGTAGCACATCGTTTTCCAGGGGAATTAAGCTTCTCCCTGAAAAGGCTTTTTTTTCTGTTGTGTAAGGAGGGAAAACAGCATGCACATGTGTTCAGAATGAGAAGGCTGTGGAAGAATGAGGTTGGTGCTTATACTGTACCTTGGGGATTTTTTTGCCTAGAGGAGGGATCTGTACAGAAGGAATCAGGTCCTTTATGTGAAGCCCAACTAATTCTTCCAATGTCAGGTAGCCATGGAGATGGGCAAAATAGAGGTCACATGATGTAATCTCTCCCTTGGGAAGAAAATTTACAGGACTGTTAAAATTTTAGCATTTGAGACACAGTCTACTCAATCCTTTGATAATGGTTTCTGCATCTCTTTAAGCAATGGAAGGAAATGTCATTCTGCAGTCCCTTGGAGGACACAATTCCCTCAGTAAAGGCACACACAACAAAATGCAATACTCTGACATCACTGTGCAGAGAGCCTGCCCTTTGCCTGGGGGGGAGGCCAGGGGAGTGCAGCACTCCTCAAACAATTGTTCCTCATCAAGCCAATCCCTCCACGAGAGCACCCATGCCACAAATAACCAACCCCTTGCCAAACCAACGCTGTTCAAGTGTAAGCCATCCCTGGAGGAGAGACAGTGTGTTTTTGTGGGGGTTGTCAAACACACCAAGGTGAGAACACACCATGGGAAATCGATGCACAGGTCCTGCATGCACAGTCCTGGTTTCAGACATTGCTCTGGGCACACTCCATGTTCACAAACACTAATCTGTGCCTGCTGCCTTTTAGATACGTTCGACTCACACATAAACCCTGACAAACTGCACTGATTGTTAGGAAAACACTCACATCAATCCCGAAGCAAACAGAAGCTGAAAGTCTTTCTACTGGTTCCAGCACAATCACACAACACTCGGTGTCCTTGCTTCTTATTTGCCTCTGCCAGACCGACACAGGGATCTTCTTGTTGAGACGGCCTGTAACATCCATCTTTCCACAGGAATCAGAGACAGAGACATCACTCACTGAGGGTGTGGTTACTTAGCAAGAATTTCAAAGAAGAGTAAGATACTGAGGCAAGATATCTGTCATTGTTAGAAAAACATTGTTTCTTGGCTACATTTATAAGATGAAACAAAGTTTTAATATGGAGATGAAAATACCTGAAAATAAATCACTGATCATATGCAAAAAATGTTGCTACTTATGTATCATCTCTCCCTGCCTGAGGAAGCCTAAAGGCATTTCCCTCAGCATAATAAATGAGCCACTCCAACATCTTGCATTCAGTGAGAAATGCCTCTCAGGATGTCCAATGGTGCTAATGAGCACTCCACATTAGCAACAGAGTCCTTACTTCGAGATGCAAAAATAGTGGTTTAATGTCTTATGGGAGGAGATTCTCCTCAGATCAGAAAATGTTCATATATCTTATAGTCTTCAAGGTTCATCTCAAGCCTTTTATGTGATCTTGACAGAATGTGTTTATGAATTACACAGTGACGCCTGTAAAGGACTTGGAAGAGCTTAGAATTAGTGTCTTTATCAGACTTTTAATCTCAGGTTTCATTGAGTCAAGCTCACATTTTTTCTTTCTCCCAGTATCCTACTGAGGATTCAGGAAGATGAAGCTCTAAGATACTCACAATTTGAGTACAAAAATAACACATCAGGAAGAATATGAGCTCATTTTCCAAGGAGTTTCTACTGACAGCTCAGAACAGCAGCAAAAGAAAATAATTTCAAGACATTTCTCATGCAGTTCTCTTATAAACAACCCCATTCTATAAGGAAATATCCATTCTACCCTTTTGCACAAACTATGGTGTTTTGGCACAAACATGTCACAGGATTTCACTGGCTTGTAACTTTATAATATGCACAATGCAATTTAAGATAATTTAGAATAGATTTTTAAGGACCAAATGATTTGGAACTTTTCCATAATAGACTTTTTCCATTTTAAGAAATTATATTGATTTAAATTCTTTTTTCCAATCTAATGTCCTTTAAGTTCTGATTTGGCCAAGTTATGCTGACTATATGTGTTGGCAGCTGCCATGTTCTCACGGGTGCCTCCCAAACAATCTTTCGCCCTTTGAATTCCCACATCTGCAAACTTTTAAACCAAACAGTCCTACAAGTGACAAAATATGCTGGGAAATTATATTGAAAATGTGAAAAAATCCCAAACCAAAGCCTACAAAAACACTCTGTACCGTGGGGAATATTTTCTTGAACATTTCACATACCACAGTTCCTGGAACCACCGAGGAATGTTCGTAAGTTTCCAGGTATTCCTCACCCACAGCTTCCCATTCCTCCTGACTGGATTTAGATAGGAAGTGGGACAGCTTTTGACCAATGAGTTCCTGACTACTGCACCCAAGCAGCTTGCAGGCTTGGTCATTAGCCACTAAGATCTGGGGAAAAAAAAAAAAAAAACAAACAGAAAAAAACCAAACCAAAACAAAGAATAAAAGCTGTAAGTTTTGTTAATAGATTGCCATGTTCCCAAGTTGCTGCTTTAATGTCTTATAATATCCCTTCCTCTTGGTGAAAATGGAGTGGTTCTTTAGAGCCCTGAGTTCATTAAAGCTCCTTATGCTAGGACATCCCTTGCCCCCCCTTCTTGGTTAGGAGGTTTTGAGGCATTGCCTTCCATTTCGGTTTCCTGCTTTCTTTTAACTGTAAATAATTACATCCATGGTGGTAAAACTACAAAGTTGTATTTGCAAGCAAAGCCACAAAATCATATTCAGAATGAGTCTGTGTTCACAGAGCAAATCAGGATTATATGCCTTTAAGGAGGGTGAACCTGAACAGTCAGTTCAAGCTAAAAAATGGCACAGATCTTTAAAGTTTTTGGGACTCAATTTTAGATTCCTTTCAGGACAGAAACAGAGAAATGCTTTCCCTCCCAACATGAAAGGCATATTTACTGGGGCAGATAAAGAGATCTCGTGCCACCACAAA
This sequence comes from Formicarius rufipectus, assembly GCA_013399695.1. NCBI lineage: Eukaryota > Metazoa > Chordata > Aves > Passeriformes > Formicariidae > Formicarius > Formicarius rufipectus. The sequence goes on from VXAU01003156.1 coordinate 2,487,209, forward strand.
TATCCCAGGGTTGGTACTTTACAGAAAGAGGAGTCTTGAAGCACATTCTGATTTTCTTTTCTTCCCTCATGCCACTTCACAGCTGTGTTCTTACAGAATCATAGAAGAATTTGGGTTGGAAAGGACCTTAAAGACCATGCAGTTCCACTCCCCTGCCACGGGCAGGGATAGCTTCCTCTACAAGAAGTTGCTCCAAGCCCTGTCCAACCTGATCTTGAACACTTAGAGGAATGGGAAACCCATTCCCTGGGTTGTTTGAAAAAACACTTAAGATATCTATGCTCCTGCCATTATCTTGGGTATTTTGCTAACTACAAGCTGCAGTAGAAATCAACTCATTGTCAATCTTCAGAAGACTACTGAGCTGGAGCAGACTACAAAATGCCTTCATGACACTGATTACTTGCAGAGACATGCAGGAATAACAGTCCCTTTAGTCTGTCTGATGTCATACAACCTGTATGGAGAGCTTAGCCAATACCTCTGTTGTGCTGGCATCCACAGTGAAGATGGCTTTCTTTGGGAGATGCTGGCTGGATTCCTCCACAGATGGGCCATGCAAAAGGCAGTAAGGAGCAGAACTTCCAGTGGAAGGGGAAAGAGAGGTAGAATCCCACTGAGCCCACGAGTTACCAGTTTTGCTGGTACAAATGTTCTGAGCTGCCAGTGGAGACAAACAGCGAGAACTCCATTTCTCCCCTGTGAAAAGAGAAAAGATCAGTGATGTAGCCCAGGAGTATCAGAGGAATTAATAAAACAAAACCTAGCTGTCTGAAGCAACTGCTACCAGATTATTGAAGAAACCACAAGGCAATAAAAATCAGTAAAACTGAAAAGAAAAGGAGACACACTTCTAATAAATGTATCTTTTGGAATCACAGCCACTGGAAGGTGTAAAATCAGCCCACAGGCTAAAAAACTTCCCAAATCTGTAGGTTTCAACCAGACTAGTTAACTTTCGTTTTTCACTTAGCAGATTTTAGGATGTTTTGAAATCTTTCAAATGAAAAATGAAACTGCTCTCAAATAAATAACTGGAATAAGTGCTGAAGCCCTAATTAAACACTGCATTGGTCAGAAGTCAGTTAATTAGCTGCTCACACTGAAACAACCGTGTCCACATCAATGTTTTAAGCCGTGCAATGCCAAGTGATTGTACTAAAATTTTCAAAGGTTCTGCCTTATAAAAAACACCACTCTGAGGAGGGGCAGCAGCAGCCAAACACCATCACTTCACTCCCAAATCAGTAAGTAGCTTTGGAGGTTAAGTAAGGCTGGAAGAAGCATTATGGACAACTCATCACAAGGATATTTATGCAGTGCACATAGTGTGAACTTGCTGACCACAATAAAACAAGGAGACCTGTGTCTGGCCACACTGCAAACTGCAAAGTTCTTTCCCTCCTGACAGAATCCAGTATAACAACATCTTTCTCTCCCTTTGGAAATCTTGTGTGGTTTACATAATTATACAAGATGGCAAAGTGGTCCAGTGGCAGCCAATAAGTTTTGCCCAGGGACAAGTACAAGTTCAGAGCACCTCTCCAGTAAGGCTTCCTCTGGAAACTCTCCCAGCCTGCAGTAATTCACACCTCAAGTGCTTATTGAACAAGTGCATCCTGGCACATACTAATAGGTTTGGGAAAGGGGGAAAAGGAAGATCTGAAACTGCCTGAAAGCTTCGTGGAAACTCCTTCTCACCAGACCGAGATGCTCTAAGCCGATGACGACGCCCACAGAGACGACTTTTCCTGCTTTTGTTGCCCCAGGGGTAGGATCTACTTAGCTTAGCAGAATCATTCAAGCAAATAGGGACCAAACGTGCTGAGGAAAGCAGAAGGCCGCCTTCAGAGGCGCTGAAAGGCTTGTCTGTCATGGTCACACCTCGCCTAAGGAGCTGCCATCTGCAACACAAACAGAGGAAATAAATCCAATTAGACTCAAGGCACCAACAACGCCTTTGGACCCAACACACAGTAAGTTACAGCAGTACACGAGTTCTTCGTGTGTCCTGGTACAAGAAGGCATTTTTCAGCATTAGAATATACGTATTGTTTAACTTGTGGGAAAGGACGGATGAAAGAGGGTATATGGATCATGTAGCCTGCAGAACGGATATATAAATCACTAATCTGACCAACTAGAGAATATATATATATATAGAATATATTCTATATATATATATAGAANACAGAGGATGCACCGAGACAAAAGGTGAAGAGTTTAACCTGAGGAAGATTACATGGTGCCACCACCCAGATGATGAAGAAAAGACCACCACAGTGGAAGACTGCACGCTCCAGTAGAGGGACTGATGTAATCAGGAGATGTGAGATATCGTTGAGGAAAGCAACCACCCGTTTACTGTTTCCTGGGTTTTGAATGGTATAAATGTTTAAGTTTTGCTCAAAAAGAGTGAGTTAGGTGATATCCCCCTCATTCCCAGCGCTGATTAAAACAAGTAACTGCTACTCAAAAAAAGCCTCTGAGTGGCTATTTTTATCATCCAGGCTTTCTGGCATCGCTCCTGACATCGTTTGGGGGGTGTGTGTGGCCACTCCATCGCCTCACCACCCCGCCCAGGTGGCGCACCGTACCTGCGACCGACGGGACGCCGTCAGCATATCGCATCTGCGGAGCGCACGCCTAGCCCCCGCTCCCCGCTATTTTTTTTTTTCCTGGTTTTAAAAGCAAAATAGTTTTGGCAATTTTGGGAAGCCGCTCCCAGTTTTGAAGCAGCAAGGTGCCCCCCACCCTCCCAGAGCGGTGCTCGGGCCGCTCGGCGGGCGCGGCCACGGCCGTGTGAGGGGCGGGACGCGGCGCCCGCGTCACCCAATCAGCAGAGGCGTTGCGGCCGCGCCATCCAATCAGCAAAGGGCGCTGTGAGAGTGACACGGAGCGCAGCCAATGGAACGCCAGCGCGGGAGAGGGCAAAGGAGATCCGCGGCGCCCGTCACCCGTTCCCCACCAAACGCGGCGCCCCGCGCAGCACGGCCGACCTGCTCCGGGCGAGGGGGAATGCAGGTGGAGGTTCCTCCCGCAAGTTCACAGCGATCCTCCGAAGGGGGATCACGTAGCGCGTCCGGCCCGAGGCGCTAGTAGAGACGGAGCAGCTCCCCCAGGCGCCTCCCGCGCGGAACTACAGCTCCCAGGAGGCTGCGGGGCGCGGCGCCAGGTGATTGGCTGCGGCTCTGCCGCGGCTGCGCGCTCTGATTGGCTGCGGGGGTGGCTTCCGGAATGGGCGGGAGGAGGAGGAGGAGGAGGAGGAGGAGCGACATGGCGGCGGCGGCGGAGAGCGGAGCGGGGCTGCAGGAGATGATGGAGGGTGAGAGCCTGAGAGCTCCACGGCACCGCCGCGGCTGCTGCGGGGGCGGACACGGCACGGCTGGC
>VXAU01003156.1:2498039-2533093 GCA_013399695.1 Formicarius rufipectus
TGTGAGGTGAACAATGGCATATTTTTGGCATCCCTGCTGGCCCCTGAGCAGACATGACCCCTCAGGTGGGTGTGAAGGCAGGAAAGCTTCCTTATCTTACAGAAGTTCCTAAACACCCAGCTTGTAGTCTGAGGGGTCAGGTGTGCCCTGGGCAGCTGCTGCCAGTGGTCCATGGTGAGTAGTTCAGGGGAAAAATGACATAGAGTGTTTAGAATCCACCCCCACCCAGTGCCAAACTGATCCTGGCTACTATAACCAGGACATGTGCTTATTTCTGTGTTTATCACACAGGCCATTCTCAGAATTCATTTGGGTGCTCTGTGAAGTATAATGCGTGTTCTATTGCTGTTTAACCTGGGCAGTAAACTGGCTTCATTCTCCTGAGGCTTCCCAGAGACAGGCAGCTGGAGGGAAAGCTGTGCTGTGGGTAAAGCAGTGAGGGTGACTGCAGCTTCCACACAGGGCTGGGAGTGTTCAGGCCCTTGCTCTGGGCAGTGAGACCTCCATGTAACAGGTTTTCATTGCTGCAAAAATGACAGGAGGTTTCAGGTAAGGTTATGATATTTTTTTTTTTTTTTTTTTTTTTAGATTGTTAGGGAAGGAGTAAGTGCCCTTCCCAGTTTCTGGGCTCACTCTGGAGGTACATTATGAAACCATTCCCACTGGGGCATGGACTGGCCTACTTCTCATGGTCACAACTGCTTCTTGCCTCTGGGAGGCTTCGACATGGTCCTGTCAGAGGCAGATCTTGCAGGCAAATACCTTTTCCAATGAAAATCCAGATTGGCTTCCTCCCCCAGTGGCTTCATGAGTGGGCAGAATAGTGGTCATCCTCTGCATGTGGCAGATTATTTGTTTTATTGACACACTACAGAAGTATTTTGAAAGTTGCATTTGTTATATCTTCTGATAAATTGCACTCATGACTTTAGCTTCAAGGCCTAGCAAAGACTTGATCTCTGCAGATAGTGAGCCTCCCCACCAATTTCCAGGTGCCTCTTTCAGAGCCATCCCTGCCTGCTGGACTGATGAGACCTTTGGTTTGTTTTCTCTCAGGATCCTGGACATCTCCTTTAACGTTCTGCGACACATCGAAGGACTAGACCGGCTCACTCAACTTAAAAAGCTCTTCCTTGTCAACAACAAAATCAGCAAAATTGAGAATTTGAGCAACTTGCAGATGCTCCAGATGTTAGAGTTGGGATCAAATCGAATTCGGGTAGGCTTGCTCTCCAAGATGTTGGCTGGAGAGTTTTGGGCTCTTTGTTGTGGGATTAGCATTTTCTGGAAGTGCAATTCATTGACTCTGACTTGCAGTTGTGGTGGGGTTTGTTGTTACAGTTGTTCCCTGTGCCTATTGCTATGCATGCTGGATCCTTTTATTATGCACTTTCATTATGCATCAGTGCCTGGCTATTAAACACTGTTCATGAATTTCTGTCTTTAATGAGCCTGTGTGTCCCCTGTGTGTTTCCTTTTGCAGGTGATAGTTTCCTCCTGCTAGAGAGCCAAGCTAATGAAAACTAACAGTTGTTTTATCTTACCTTTTTAGAGACTGAGGCTGTGTCAGTGAAACTTATTGAATGCAAATTTGAGTTTGATTTGTATGTGTAACTGACAGCCTGCTATGGCAGTCAGTCTCTGTCAGGAAAATTAGTTTCTCAAGGAAAAAGATTTTCTTGAGCCTTTGCTCTGAAATGCCTCAAAAACCTGGCACTGTACTTCTGATTGCTTTTGGGTTTTATTATGCAGTTTGTGACTTTTTTTATGACTTGTTCAATTTAGGTGATTTAAAATCTGCCTGATTTAGAATCAGTTATGAGTAGTCTCTCCTGTCCCTAAGGTAGATTCTCTGGATTTGCCCAGTTTGTAAGACTGGTCAGGCAGATGACACAAAAGACTTGCAACATGCAAAGAAAATTTATTTAAAAATTCTTTTTTCAATTACATATTCTAGAAAATACTCATAACAGATGAGTGCCTTTCAATCAATGTGGTCTAAATTGGCACCTCCCTTTTACAGTCTCTGAGAAATTACTTGTTATGTTGAAAGAACAAAATAGGAACAGATCTGTGTGTCCCCTTTATTTCAGGACTTGTGGAAGCACACTTTATAGGAAAGAAGGAAACCTCAGCTACTATAAACAGCTTTTTAGGGCAGACATGTGTGCAGCTTTTTCAAAGTGGAGGAATTTTTGTTCACTCCTAAAGCTAAACTGAGTTTTTTTCCAGCAAAAGGAATTTCTCCTTTGGAAATGAAATTACTTAGGAGAATAAATCTAGAGTGTGATGACATCGGCCAGATCAGGTGAGGGATTAGGAATTGCAGAGGTGCATGGGTTGAGGGAAGAGGAGTTACAGAGAGAAGCACTTTGCTTTTTCAGAAACAGAACAGGCTAAGCACATCATCCTTACATTTCAAAAGATGGGTTAAGCAAAACTGTACTGTATTCCAGCTCTAAGCATCATTATCTCATGGAAAAAAGATCCAGCTACATTTCTGAATTGATGCTTACTTAGGTGATGCTTTGCCAAAAATGTCAAGCCCAGAATTATCTTAAGCAATGTGAGATTTATTTTGTGTGTATTCTCAGTGCTTAGCCTGAGCATATTAACAGAACAACCAAAAACCCCTGAAATTGTCACTATATGGGTAACAGAAGCTTCTTAAATTACTTTATTTTTAGCAGATTTTTTTTTCTAGTTTATCTATTAATTCTATTTTGATTTCTTCAGACAGCAGTGCTTCTAATTGCTTTACTGGAGTGACTAACCTGTGCCTAGGCTTGGTATGAAGAAATCACATGTTATTTGAGGACACTTAGAACTACTGTAACTAGTTTTCTGCCCCGTTCTTCTCCCTGTACTGAGTCATCAGGGCCAGGGGAGCTGCCAGTGAGCAACAAATCTATCATTTTTCTTGCAAGGTGTCAGTCCATAGACTGGGAGGGTGAATCTAATTCTGAGCTGCTTAGCTCCTTTAAGATCAGTCCTTTGGCAGTTGTGGGATAGAGCTTGAAAAGCTTCTTTCCTTTCCAGAGTGTATCTCTGAGTTTATAGTGTGTGTGATTTTGTCCATCTCCCTCTTCTTTATATTATACAGTAATCCAAGTGGTGCTGGGACTCAGTGACCTGGCTCACCACCACTACTGATCTGAAACTCTGCCAGGCAAGAAGGGTGTGGAAAAGCTGAGGTATCACAACCTCCCTGAGCACAGACACACAACTCTGGGTGTATCTGTGTCCATATTGTTGTTCTTTGAGCTGACATCTGGTTTTAAAATTCTTGTCTTTTGTAACAGCATCTTGATTTTTTTAATGAAGAGGCTTCCCCCTGGGAACTAAAAAAAAAAAAAGAGGTTTTTTCTTTTGCTTGCAGGAGTCTTTGGTAATCCCAGCCTTTTCCCATTTTTCCTGTTTTCACTCTTCTGCTTGTGCTTTCTCCCTTCTTTTGTAAATAAGTAATACAACTCTCCTTAATGCCTCACAGAGATCCTTATCTTCCCCTACTGAAGGCTGAGCTCAGGAGTAAACTGGTATAGTGTGTATGTTCTACAAGCATGTGTATTTAAAACTTGTCCATCACTTTAACTGGTATGGGTGTGTTCTGCCAGTAGCATGGCTATATAGCTAAGTAATTAAAACTGTTAACACACACACCTCTCAGACAGTTAGCCTTCCTTGTGACAGAGAAGCTGAACAACTTGCCTCTGTGTTATCCAGCCACTGATTCTCAGGACTAAGTTTGCCAGTTGTGTTTTCTCCTCCCAGTTTCTCTTTGCACTCCCTAGTGCCAGGTTTTTCTGGCTTCCCAAATTTTCTGCCCTGGGTGCATGGCATGGCTATAAAACAGCAGCCACATGTACCAAGTGGTGTTCTGCCTCACAGCAATAACACATTCTCCTCTGGTCCTTTTGCAGGCAATTGAAAACATTGACACCTTGGCTAATCTTGACAGTCTGTTCCTTGGGAAGAATAAAATCACCAAGCTGCAGAACTTGGATGCACTGACAAACCTGACTGTGCTCAGCATACAGGTATTGGTTGTGTTCTGAGCAGCCTCAGTGACACAAAGCATTTTGTGATTTATAATCAGCTCTTCTGAATCACAGAACCACAGAATGGTATGGGTTGGAAGTGAACTTAAAGGCCATCTAGTTCCAACCTCTTGCCATGGGCAGGGACACCTTCCACTAGCCCAGGTTACTCCAAACCCTCTCCAACCTGGCTTTGAACACTTCCAGGCATAGGACAGCCACAGCTTCTCTGGGCAACCTGTGCCAGGGCCCCACCATCAGCAGGTCTGCAGTGCTGGAGTCAAAACTCCTGTGCTGGAAGAAGTGTGATATTCTCTGTGTTGTCTTTCCTCATTCTTTTCCTGCTGCTTGAGATTGACAGACACTGATAAAATGATAAAACAGATGTTTGATTTTTATGGAAGAAAGAATGGGAAATTAATGCTATCCTGCACTTCCTTCCTAAAATGCTGTTTCGTAATGTATTACAGTAACATCAAATGCATGGCACCAGGGAAGTCACTATAATGGCAGTGGCTCAGTGTTGCTGCCTTCTTTCTAAAGAGGCAAGAATTGTGAACAAGCCTGTGCTAAGTGAAATCAGTCCTTAATGAGCTTTTGGAAAGTTTGTTCCTTTTTAAAAGGTGGAATAAAGGATACTCAGCTAGTTTCTTTCACTGAGTCTCCTTCTCATCAACATGGCAGTGCTGGTACATTCTAAATCTCCTACAGCTGTTGGCAAGAAAGACATGCTGACTATGTGTAGTAGCACCTGTGTGCACCAGTATTCTGTAGGATATGAAGAATTATGTACAGCAGAGCACAGCTGGCATTAAGGTGGTGGAACTTCTCCACTGACCATCCCATTAAAAAGACCTACAAAAGGAACACTGTTCATGCAGAGACCTGTTGTTTGTAAAGACCCCAAGTGGAAAGCTTTCAGGCTGCATGGGAAGGTCAGTCTGATCCTTCTAAACTTGGAGACTGTGGTACTTCCTCATCATCAGTGGTGCAGAGATCAAGCAGCTGAGCTAATGAGGTCAGTGTGGGCCCAAACAGACTCTTTCCCCTTCCCAGGCTTACTTCAGAAAAGTGGGTTTTTTTTTTCCCCAGTGACTCACATGGGTCTGGGTTTATTTGGAGTGGCACTAACCAGCTGTTCCCCTTCCAGAATAACCGTCTGACCAAGATTGAGGGGCTGCAGAGCTTGGTGAATTTGAGGGAGTTGTACCTCAGCCACAACGGCATCGAAGTCATCGAGGGACTGGAGAACAATGTGAGCAGGCTCTTCTTGACTCTTCAGCACATTTACTGCTCCTCTTAATGGCTTTTCTGGAAAATTTTTATTCAACTCTGGGCCTAAAAAAAGTGGGACAGAGAAGATGAAAGGAAACATGATCTCATATTTTTTGTGTTTGCTTTGTTTAGAACAAACTCACAATGCTGGACATTGCATCCAACAGAATCAAGAAGATTGAGAATATCAGTCACCTAACAGAGCTGCAGGAGTTCTGGGTAAGCACAGGCCAGAGGCTGTTTCCCAGAATGTCTGTACAGCAGTGAGGGAAACCCTTCTGACAGGCAGCATGTGGATGTGTGTGTCTTGCAGTGAACTCTTCTGGGTCTGGTGATCATTTTTAAGATCTTGACAGTCTGCATGGATAAAGTGTGTGGTGGTTTTCCCCAAGGAAAGAGAGAAGCTTAAAAAATACTTGGCAGAGATTTGCTGAGTGGAAAGAAGCCTCTGTCTGCCTAGAAAGTAGGCCCTGCCTTCATGCTCAAGGTGGTTATGAAACAGCCCCAAGTGGCCCCTTTTGGCAGGTCATCTTTTTCTAAGTGAGCTTGACAGAGTAATGGGGAAGCAGAGTGCCTGTTCAGAGCAGTGTTGGTATCTTTATGGCTCTATAAATATTAAGAAAGCAAAACCACCTTCTGGTTTGCTTCCATTCCTATGAGGTAGATAACAGGGTTGCTTCTGTTTCTTTTTGGCACCCTGAATCCCTAAGCCCTTTGTCATTGCTAAGTCAGGTCAGGAAATTCACAGAGACACCCTCTCCTGAAGCATTAACACCCTGCTGTGTTTGGGATCTGTGTACAAATCTCATGTGAAAAAGCAGGGGAAAAGCAGCAAATGTTCATGGGCTGTCATGTGCTTTAGCTCTTGTAGAGTTTCTGCATTCAAGGCTGAGAATAAGAGTTGTGCTGCATAATGTCTGTCGTTTGGAGTTCAGTTATTTAAACTCCTTGAGTAGAGGCTGAGAGAAAAGGAGTGGAAAGCAGCTTCAAATGAAACCCTCTAGACAGAGCCTGTAATCCAGGCCCCTTGTGTCATTTTCCTAGTCTTGCAGTGTGACTTAAGAGACTGCTAGTAATGTTACCTGTCCATGCCTGCTCCATAAGGAACTCTTTTAAAGTCACAGGAGCTGAGAAGCCTTTTAACATGACATTTTTGGGGCAGTAAAAGCCAGGCAGTGCAGTGTAGCTGGTGTGGAGCCTGTCCTAGTCCTGGGCAATTTCCTCCAGTCTTCCTCTTTGCTCTTGCTCTGCTTAGGTGAATAGTCAGCATTGCATTGCTGGCTACACTTGTGCTGAAAGGACAGAGCACATCCAAACCTCCCTGGATTCCTTTGCAAAAACACCAGTGTGTTCAGAGTGCTTTGTCAGAACATAGCTTTGGCCAAGATCTCTTAGCTGAGCCTGGAAAAGAGGCTGTCCTGGCTTTGTTTCACTTCATCACAGTGTTCAAAAACCAGATTTGTTTGAAAAGGAGCAGGGGAGAATTTTCTTCAATGTGAACAAGTGGTGTATCTCCCATTTTATATTTTCACAGACTGCTGAAGCCACATAAAAATGCCCTGTAACACCTTAAGGAATCAAAATGTAAAATCCTAGACACTGTGGGAGTCTTACAGCAGTTTCCCAGTACCATATCCCCAGGGGAGGGAGTGAAACTTCTCAAGGTTGAGTGACTTGGCTGAAGGAACATTGTGATGAGCTGTAGCAGAATGAGACAATCCAGTGGGATATTTTTTTTACATTTAATTTGAAGGTGGCATTGCTGTAGTGACTTCTGTGCCCAAAAGCAAACGGTGCTTGTGTCTGAGTTGGACAGCAAGTGGCCACCTTGCAGCCTTGCTACCTGGTTGGTCAGCTGAAGCAAGCATTCATCCCTTTGTGTGGGAATCCCATTGCTGTGCCAGCCATGAGACAGGTGGAGGACCCAAATTAGAGCGCTTGGCACTTTCTCTGGAATGCAGAAGCAGTTTTTGTGGGGAAGTGGTGTAGAGGAGAGAGGAAAATGTTGCTTTTCCTGTCAGTTTGGGACCTTTTGTTAATGTTTCCTGGTAAGCTATGAAAACAAAGATAGATGTCACAGTGAAAATAAGATTGATATAAATATTTCCACCCCATAAATGCACAGGGTATGGGGTGGGAGATGAGACAGAGACTGGCCTGGTGTCTTGCAAGGTCTTTCCCACCATGGAGGTTGGACTGGATGCACTGTCTGAAGGGTGTGGGGCATCTGAGCAGCAACCAGGATAGTGTAGGGGAGGAGAGAACGGTAGTGAGACAGCAAAGCCCATCTCAGAGTTTGCAGGGGGAGCAGGACCATCTTTTATGCCAGCGAAGGCCACGTGGTGACGCTGCCCCTGCAGTGATCCTGGGCAAGAGCCAGGCCTGGCTGGGGGCGTCCCCACGGGTGTGAATGTGCCTATGTGTGCTCTGCAGATGAATGACAACCTCGTGGAGAGCTGGAGCGACCTGGATGAGCTGAAAGGGGCCAAGAACTTGGAGACTGTGTACCTGGAGCGAAACCCTTTGCAGAAGGATCCCCAGTACCGGCGCAAAATCATGCTGGCCCTGCCCACTGTGCGGCAGATCGACGCCACCTTCGTGCGGTTCTGAGCCTCCTGCTGCCCCCTCTCTCCTGCCCTCCTCTGAGGAATGTCCCAGGGGGGGTTTTTTATCCACTCACCACTTCCCAGGTCTTCAGTACACTGACACTCGTGGGGCAAATAGTCAATTGAAAGCACCGAAACCAGATCTAGTGTGCAATGCACTCATTGTTTTTGAAATGTTGTTGTTATTATTATTATTATTATATTATTATTAAATCTTAACACAAGAGCCTGCAACGTGCCTGTGTTTGTTATTTCACGGGGAAGGTCTCGCCAGAAGGTGTTTGCAACAGGCTGAAGCCACGTGGGGCTGCTTGCCAACTGCTGTTGACTCTGACATGCCTTCATGTGGAGAATGTCCTCGCAGGCACCGTGTCCAGATCCAGGCTCAGCAGTGATCTGTAGAAATGTGAAAGAAGATCCAGTGGAGATGCCCACCCAGGTTAGTTACCAGGTGGTGGAACTTCTCCACTGACCATCCCATTAAAAACACCTACAAAGTGAACACTGTTCATGCAGAGGCCTGTTGTTTGTAAAGACCCCCAGTGGAAAGCTTTCAGGCTGCAACTTGTGATGGGAAGGTCGGAGTCTTGACTCTTCTAAACTTGGAGACTTTTTGTCCCACTTTGCTGAGAGAGAAGAGGGCTCTGTGGGAACCAGAAAATTCCCTTTTTTTCCCTGGGGCTGCTTGGATGCATCTTTCAACTCAGCTCTGCCACAGCTGCTGCAGATTTGTTGACTATCCTGAGAACTACCTGAGCTTTCTGGGGATCCCCAGCGAGGAGGTGAGTGCCAGGTGGAAGACACCCTATGCTGGCTGTCCTAGGTGTGTGCTGCAGGCACACTTTGCCATGCTCTGGGCCTAGTATGTGCATGCCAGACCTGGCAGGCTGAGGGCCACACTCTCCCCACAGTGCAGCCCAAGTGGAAACTTCATGGAACTGGCACAGGAGCTGTTGGTCATCACGGTGAGTGATCATCAGGTGGCCATCCCATGAGTGTATGCAGTGGCCATCACACCCCCCTGAGCTCAAGCAGCGTGCCAAGGAGGTGTTAAGCAACAGAGGACAGAGTGGCCCTTCTTTTCCTCCAGGAAGCTGAGGTGTTGGTGGCATAAACACAAGTTCCTCTCAACCAAGAAGGCTGGTGAGGAAGGGGAATTGGCCCTGGTGGAACAGGCACCCTGGGGTGATGGACCAGCAGCTCCTGGAGTTTGAGGGGCTGTTTGATGAATACTTGGAGATGGCTAGGGATGGGCCTTGTGGTGGGCAGAGTTGAGGCACTGGGAGATATAAAGTTGGTGGGGAGAGGCAGGAGCTTCAGGAGTTAAGACAGAGAAAGGGACCAACCATGGGAACTTTCACCCTGAGGAATCCATGAGTGCTGGAGGGGGAAGATGCTGCAGTTGCTGCTGTTGTATCAGCTGGTCCCTCCCAACTCCTCCTCCTTTTGCCAGTCCTGCAGTTTGGCTTCAGCACTACCTTTGTGGTGGCCTGTCCCCTGGCTCCCCTCTTTGCCCTGCTCAACACCTGGGTGGAGATCTGCCTGGACACCCCCAAGTTCCTCTGTAACTATTGGCACAGGGCTTTGGCAACTGGTTTTCCATTCCAGAGGACATCACTCACCCAGCCATCACCAGCAATGTGTGCTGGGGAGGCAGTGGGTGCTGAGGGGACTGCAGGTGGAGTAAGTGGGCTAGGAGGAGAACTTGTTTGGGTGTTGAAGGATGGAGTGTGACAAGGGGAGCCACAGTGCCAGGAGTGGTGGGTCTGCATGTGCAGAAGGTGCAACTCCACAGGCACAGCCACGGGTGGTGGGAAGCTGTCACCCTCCAGGCCCTGTCTGGGAATATTTGTGGGGGAGAGAGAAAGACACTGTGCTGTGAGCAGGGAGCTGCTGTCCCAGACCAGTGGCATTCCTGTCTGATTTCTCAGGCTGAGTCCAAGGAGAGGCAGAAAACCACCCCAGGAGTAGAGGGCACGAAGGAGGATGGGTATGGGGTGTCCTCCAGCTGCAGGACCTGCTGCAGAACATCTCCCTGCTCCCAGGCCTTCCTCATAGCCTTCTCCTCTGATTTCTTGCCCAGTGCATACTACTGGGACATCCACAATAGCACAGCTACATGAACTTCACCTTGGCATACACATCACAGGACTTTGTCCTGCAGAGCAACACCACGTGCAGGTGGAAGACTGCTCCCACCTCACCTGGCTCCTCAGCCTCTTCCTTTGCCTTGGATTTGCCTTCCTTTGCCTCTGCCATAGCAAATGTTTTGTTTAGCAGAGTGACCTTCAACCAAGTTCAAGTTGTCCACCCACTTGTCCTCCCAAGACTGAACATGTGCTGAATGTGCCTACAAGGGAGGTGGTCTTATGAGTAAAGCCCCCTGTGTCTGTGTGACCTGTGTGACCTGTGTGCCAGCACAGATTGGTTCTACTATGCTCTGGCATGCCAGGCTGTGAGTGGAGCTGCCTGATAGTCAGCAACCGCTACACTTTGCTCCCACAGAGTGTTCAGGGACCAGGATGGCAGCCTGACCTTGACTTACTGGCAGTTCCTGGCCATGTGTTTGGGCTTCACCATCACGTTTGAGGTACCAGCTGCAGAGCCTGGTGGTCTGGTGGTCCACATGTGATCGCATGGCTGGAACCTGACATTCCTCAGGCTGTAGAGGTTAAGGTGAAGTGTGACAGTACCTGGCAAGAGAGGCTCTCTGGCTGAGAACAAGGTGGGCTGCAGCAGGTCCTCTGCTTCCTCCCTTAAAGCTTTTTTTTTTTTTTGCTTTAAACTTGCATCAAGGCACAGGCAAGCAGTTGTGGCCACTCCTGCCAGCTCTGTGTTTCTGTGGTTCAGGTCCCTTTGGAGAGATGGGAGACAAGAAGCAAGGCCAGGGTCACAGATCCAGCTGCAGCGTGCCCAGGGCACAGTGTTGAGACAGAGGAGGTGCAGAGCAGTTCCTCCTGGGCCAGCAGGTGTGCTGTGCCCTCCCTGCCTGCCTGGCACCTGGGCATTTGGGGACTGCTGGAGGTGGGCAGGGTCACAGCTGACTCTGGGTGTCTGTCCCAGTTCACTGGTGACTCCCTCAGTGTGGACACACCCTGGCAGGGAGGGAATCACGCTGGTCCCAGTTGCTGAAGGCAGGTGAGATGCTCTGGTTGCAGAGCAACTGAGCAGGAGGGTCTTGTGGCCAGTGCCTCTCTCTTGTTCCCCAGGCTGGCAGTGTCCTGACACCACCTGCCTGACTGCAAATGGGTTGATGCCTCTCTACAAAGAGGGTACAGCCTCCTCCTCCCTTGACCCACACTTGGCATGTGAGTCCCACCCCATTAAGGGCAAGGCCACAGCAGAGGGCTCAGGTGTGCAAGCTGAACTCCTCAGCCCAGGCTAAACCTGGCCCAGCACAGGCTGCCTTGGATCTCACCCCACCAGCAGAAATAATACCCACCACACTCCACGCTGTTTCAGGTTTTATTTTAGAATTTATAAAATTCCAGTGTCATCCATACTCATGAGCCTTTTTACATGTTTGCATATAGTCTCCAAATTCCAAAGTTAAGGCCAAGGGATCATTGCTATGGAAACGTACAATATGGAAGACGTCAAAGAGAGGAAATGGACACATGCCACAGTCTGCTGCAGGAGGGTGGTGGGGGGACAGTACTAGGTACAATCACTTCATGACCTTCTTTATAGTGGAGGGTCGGGCTGTGGGGCACGAGCCTGTGGCCGTGTGTGCCCCAGATGTAACTCAAGGCTTGCTGTGCAACTGGTGAGGGCATGGGGGCATAAAGAGGAGGAGGGGGTTGGTAGGCTTGGTGATGAAGGACAGACCTAAGCTACAAGGATACTAACCATTTCCTGACAGACCCACGTGGGAAGGGATGCCCCTAGTTCTGTCTGACCCCTCCTGTCTCCCACGCTGGAGGCAAGGCCACCCTGTCCTCCTTCAAGGGCAACCAGACACCCTGCAATGGGCTATGGTCTGTCTCACTTGGTTCTCAGACTTAAGGAGAGCACTGTGAGGTTTTGATTTGACTTCTGCATAGCAGTCTCTGCCAGGAAGAGCTGGCTTGG
Source organism: Formicarius rufipectus (assembly GCA_013399695.1). Lineage (NCBI taxonomy): Eukaryota > Metazoa > Chordata > Aves > Passeriformes > Formicariidae > Formicarius > Formicarius rufipectus. The sequence goes on from VXAU01003156.1 coordinate 2,510,029, forward strand.
GAGGGAAAAGCATCAGCATGTTCAGCCTGCTCCACAGAGAGAAAGACGAGGACTATGCTCAGCCTGCCTGAGTTTTGCCCTGTCAGCAGCAGCAGAGAATAGAGGCCAGGGGCTCATGCTTGGACAGGAGCTGAAGCAGCTGGGATAGAGGAATGGCTCAGACTACAAGCTCTGTAGGACTGAGGCAGGGGAGCAGGGGCACACAAATCCCCCACGCTCCACACCTCCCTCCACAAAGACGTGGTTTCCTCTTAGGGGCTGGGGAGGGCTTGGACACATCCCCCTTTAAGCTGTAGGAGGGCCCAGGTACAAGCGGCCCCGAGGGCAGAGCATGGATCACCTTCTAGCGCCATATGATGGAGGCCTCGGGAAGGCTTAGCCTACACATCACCCCCCAGAGCTGCCAGAGCAGAAACCTGAGTGACACAACCTGCGGACAGGGCTTGAGGCCCTGAGCCAGCTCTGTGCTAGCTCAGCATGCAGTCCCATGGGTTCCCAGCCTGCCTCAGCACCACCATGCTCAGCTTCCCTCTGGAGTAGCTCCCACAGCCACGCAGAGACACGAGGCTCCTCTTGCTTCTTCCCTCTGCTTCTGCTCTGGCTGCCCAGGTAATAGTTGGAACAGCTGCTCACCCACGACCAGTGAGAGGCCCCCATCATGCTGACGTTTGAGGTAGAAAGAAGGCAATAGGAATGGTGTCACTGCTGCTCACGCCGAGCTGCTGCAGCACTAGCAGGGGACTGCAGCCCCCTCCAGGCTGTGTGTCCCACCAGCTCCTGAGCCACGCCACTGCAGTGACCTCTGCCGACCCAAATCTGTCCCATCCAGTCACATGCTGGCTCTCCTGCCTGCTCACGCTGCTGGGAAGGCGAAATGAGAGACCGGGGGGAACTAGGAGTGGGCTCTGTCATCAAGCACTGGAAGACTGGTCATGTGTGCAGGCTGGGGTTGTGCTTGGTGTGGCACAGGGGCACACTCTTGCTGCACTCACGGGTGTTCTTCTGACCAGGGTAGCCATCATGTTGTTCCATCTCCGCTGCCTCTACAACCTACTGAAGGTTTTGTTTCTTTAAAGAGCAAGTTTCTGACCTTTTGGATTATTTTAAGCTCTCCCCACAGTCAGCTACTACCACTAAATGAATTTTTGGCAGTTAAAAGGAAAAAAAAAGTTGATTGCACTCTACAAAGGTAAGGTAAGGCCTGGGATAAACACAAAGGAAAGAGGGCAAACGTTTTGGCTTTAGAAAGTCAAGGAAATTTATTTCCTGAGGTCATGAGACAGGAAGTAGATTCCTAGCCACAGTAAAGGAGGTCTCCTAATGAAGGCGAGAATGCCTAGTCAGACATGCTCAAGAGTGCAGATTGCTCTGCCAGCGCTTGGGAAGCTGCAAATCTTAGCCACTTGGAGTCAATTATGAAGTTTCTAACAAAAACACACACACTTAGTGTTTGAATCTGAGTGGAAGCCTTGTTCCAAAGAAGGAAAGAATATCCATCAAGAGATGAGGGTGGGTCCTAGCCACAGTGATAGCTAAGGGGAGCAGGATGGGGTCTAGCACTCTAGACACCATTAGGAGACCTCTTGGGGCAATTGACTTGTGCTCCAGCCACTGGGTCAGATTTCAGACAGGAAGTATTTGTGGCAGGTTAGTGTCAGGTCAGCGGGCTGGAGGAGTTTCTGCTTCCAGGTCATTATCGTTTGGGTCCCCAGGGAAGAGTCTTGGGGGCCACTTGAGCCCCAAAGCTGGGGAAGTCTTCAGAACTGCTCATATCAGGGGCCTAGAGCAAACAAAAAGGGAACAAGTTAAGCTCCTGCCCTTGCTGTGAACCTAGAAAGTGAGGCCCTGAGCTAAGCAGCATGATGATGTCCCACGAGCAGACACGAGAGGGGAGGGACAGAAAGGATCACTGCGGCATCAGGACTGCCCGGGGTGGAGGGTTCAGCCACCTAGGGATGACACCAAGGAGGATGCAGATTGGTGCAAGGGCTCCAAAGGTCCCAGCTAAGTCACTGGGCCACTGGGGCAGGGTCAGGCCAGCCCTGCAGCAGTGTTGGGGCAGCTGAGGTGCCATATATCCCAGCTCACAGCTGCAAACACCGAGCCAGTGCTGTGCTGCAGCAGAGAAGTCTCAAGTCTCAGGGCCTTGGCCCTACTCCTAAAAACAACACAACCTGGCAGGACACTTTCTGGTAAGGGTCCCCCATTAACCAACAGCTCCACAGTGAGGTAGCCAGAGTAGGCTTTGAAAGCTGGGAGGAGAGCCCAGGCCTGTGCTCAGCTTGCACGGGCCCCAAAGAGGAGGGCCCTTCCCTGGTTTCTCTGTCACCAGGGAGGGAGAGTGCACTGTGTCCCCAGCCTAGACAGGAGGGTCCCCATGCCCTGTGCCCCCAGTCTGCAGCAGAAGCAGCACTCACTCACCTTCTCATTGTTGACAGTGGCCCAGGGGGCATCTCTCACCACAAAGCCCTTGGATGGAGCCTTGGACTCTTCATGGGAGGAGGGCTTCATGTACACCTGCATTGCTTCATTGTCCACCACATCTGCAAGCTGCAGTACCACAACCAGTAAGGGGGGATCTGACATAACACACCCACCCTCCATCTCACCACACTGCAACCCCTCCAAGGTCACCAGCCTGTTTCACAATTACTGAATACAGTGTTTTTGCACTAGTCTGAGAGTCACAACTCCTGCCTGGTGCAAGCTGCTGCAAGGCAAGTGCATGCACATTCTGGGTTATCCCAAGCATTCTCATTCACTGTCCTCTTCCAGACAGAGGGGACAGTCCAGCTGGTTTGAGGGACAGCTGCAGATGGGGGCTGACTGCCACTGGCACAGGGCTCAAGTTCTCCAGTGCAGTGGAAGGGAATACCACACGAAGATACTTCAGACATCCAGCTCTGTGGCTGGGGAAATTCTTGCAAAGCCTCTGCACAAATTTGCTGAATACTTACATATTCCTCCTCCAAGTTCAGGATGTGATCAATAGCTTCTTCCACGTTCTCAGGGAGTCCTGTCACAGTCACACAGTTGGGGTCAGGAGCTCCACTCTGGGGAAAGCGAATATCCACCTGCAACAGAAAGAACATGACCCCTGCACATTTGAAAGGCCACAGACTCACCATGGCCCTCATCAGTAAGACTCACAGATCACTGTCACTGGTACCTTGATCACTGTCTCTTCCCAGCCTGTTTAGGACCTCCACAGCTCAGGCACTGGGGTGTAAGCAGGGATACACCTGCTCCAAAACTTGTCCAGTTTCCCATGAAGGAAAGCAGGAGAGTCTTTTGAGTATACCCTTCTGTTCTCACTCTCAGAGGCTCACTGCTTTCTGGGCAGCTCCTGCAGCAGAGGCAGGAGAGTGGTGGCACTTCCAGACAGTGCCCCCAAAGTGGGCAGGGCACCTTCTTTTTGTATACTTTTTACTATTAATATTGCTGTTTTGTTATTGTGATTTTAGTACATTGTTATTTCAGCTCATAACCTCTCCTTATTGTCCCTTCACTATTGGAAGGGGCAGGAGAAAGGGAGTGGCTTATTTGGAATTTAGTTCCCTGCTAGTTATTAACACCAGTACAACCCCAGGGACCACGCTCTCTCACAGCCTGCTTTCCAGATGGATGCTGAAAGGCTGCATAAGACAGGACCAGACCTAAAGGCTGCTCATTTGGGAGCCAAACAGATTGGTTCAACAACTCAGTCCAGCTGAGATCCAGGCTTCCAAAACCCCACTCCCTCTGGGTTCACATTTACTGCTGCCCCTTCCTGCTGCTGATGCCACACGGTGTCAGAGATCCCTGTCCTTCCCAGACCAGCCAACTTTGCTGCATCCAAAGCCCTGAGCGTATGCCCTGATTCCCAAAGTCAAGGGTATCAACAGTAGCCCAGAAGACATCCAGAGGAATTCCTCAGTTGAGCTCAAGTAGCTGAGCAGGTTTGGGCATAGCCTCCTCACAGAGTCCCCCAGCAAGAGGACTGGCTGCCCACTTCAGTGACCAGAGTAGCTGACACAACCACCTCCTCCTCTCTCTGAAGACCAGCTGGGACCCTGTCTGCAAGAAACCCAATAAATGGCCTGCAGAGAGGGACAGAACTCAGTGCTGCTTGCAGGACTAATCCAGAGCAACGAGGAAGCATTCTCAGGTTCCTCCTCTGGCTGGGTTCCACCAAAGCAGGAAAAGCTCCCAGACCAGTTCCCAGTGGAATGTGACTCAAGAGCTGAGGTACTGTGGAGATGTTTCAGCTGGTGTCTGGGTGCGGACAGTCCAGACACCCTGGGCACACCAGTGTGCCCTGGCACAGGGAAGCTGCTCACATGCTAGTGGGAACACAGCTGGAGGTGAGCAGGGCAGCACTGGCTTTCTTCTGTGTCTGTTCCAGCTGAAGGTCCTTAACAGGCACAAGACACTGTGACCACAAGGTGTGAACCCCCAGGCTCCTGAATTCAACACCAAGCTGGTGCCAAGTTCTTCCTGCAGGAGCAAGTGACTGCCCAGGCCCAGCCTGACCTAAGCTGCATGGCCCCACTGCTCACCTTGAACTCATCCATGATCTTGCGGATGGCTTTCCCACGCGCACCAATGATGCGTGCGTGAACACGATGGTCCAGAGTCACATCCTCAGAAATCATCTGCTCCAGCTCCCCGACAATCTTCATGATGGCATCCCGAGCAGCCTCAGCATTCTTCTCATAACCAGTGATGGTGATCTGGTCTTGGGCCTGGGGCACAGGGACATGTGTTGAGAGACCAGGCTCACAAGCAGCTGAGCAAGCCTTCTCCCTGCTAATCCCTTTTACCATCCACCTTATCCAAAGGCAGTGGAGAGAGTCAAGAGCTCTAGAGAAGATGCTCTGGGACAACCACCAGCCATCCTTATACTCCCTCTGATGTCTCACCTGGCTTTCATCATCCTTGTCGGGGAACTGGATGTTGACCTCATGCTCTGTGCGTATCTGGGTGATCACTGCTCCCTTCCGCCCAATGATTTTAGGGTGATACTTGGGATCCACAGTGACTGTCAGCTTGAAGCTTCTCAAGGCCTGGAACAGGAGAAGCAGAGTGAGAGCAGGGAACACACCACAGCTGACCCAATGACATCCACTTAAGTCCCACCATGTCCTTCTGACTTCTGAGATGCATGGAGCATGTTCTGCAGGGCCCTGCTAGAGTGCACATGCCTAGAGAAGAGCACCCAACCTATCTGCTGGGGCCTCATGCTTTCACCAAATTCAGTGGGAAATTACAAACAGAAAACAACCACCCAGTTCATCCCTCACCTATTTATTCAGAGCTGTGGTAAGGATTCAGTGAGGACAGGCACAGTGAGGCTTCCACCCAGCAATGTCTTGAAGGAACATGAAGGTTTGAGGGAGACCAGGACAGTCCAAAGTGACATCCCTAAACTCTCCCATCAGTTCATGTTAAATGAGCTACCTTTGGTTAACTCACTTAGGAGCATTCCACACCCACAGAGCAGCTAAGGATGGTCTTAAAAGGCAAGGGGTTCCAGGAGTCTGTGCCCAGAGGCTAGAGCCATGCTTGGATACAAGGAAGAAGAACAGGTACAGGCCTTACCCGATCCTCTTGTTCAGCTTGCAGCTCCTTCACTCTTTCCAGCAGCCCAGCCTTGGCACGGTCCAGGTTGGTAGCCAGCCCTGTGATGGTGATGATATCTGACTGCAGCTCAGGAGCAGGCACCTGGATGTTCACCTGAGTAACAAGTAGTCATTATCATGTTGTATCACTGCTTGTTCTGTATCACTTGTGATGCCTCTCACTGCAGGTTGCCATCTGACTGCCCTCCTGTGCCACCACGACCAGCTCCCACCCAGGCAGCCTAAAAACCACAGAATGGTTGAGGTTGGAAAGGACCTCTGGAGGTCATCAAGCCGGGCCACCCAGTGTCAGTTGCCTGGGACCATTTCTAGATAGTTTTTGAAGAGAACTCTGTTTTCTCCAGCCATTATCAGGCTGCTTTGCTGCAGGGCTTCAGCCCCATCAGCCCCTGTACCAGCCCAGGGAAGCCAGGAAACAAATACAGGTTCAATAGCACTGTCTGCAGCCAATATGCATCAGCTCTGGGAGGCCCTGCTGGCTCTGGGGAATTCTCCTGGAATGGGCAGGCTTGGCAGTGCTGTTTCCCATGGTCCAGGAGGAAAACAATCCTCACACTGGTGAGGAACCCCTGCAGATGACCAAACAAGTCACACACCACTCATGACATCAGCACTGATCAGACAGCTTCAGCATGAAACCTGCTGAACCCTGGAGCCAGGGACCAAATCACACAGGGATCGTTTTCCCAACACGGAGCCTTGATTCCATGGTCAAGCTGTGACAGACCTGAGTATGTTGCAACTGACTGTCACCACCCTAAGCACGGTCACTCACAGAGTCTTCAGGACAAAGATGGAAGGAAGGGCAACAACTCACTTCAAACTCATCCATCATTTTGCGGATCCCACTTCCTTTCTGACCAATGATGTAACGGTGAAGATCAAAGGGAACTTCCACCTCGATGGTGACAGGAACCAGAGCCTGCAGGGGATGGAGCACAGTTTACCAGTGGAAAGACTTCTCTGTCTTCCAGCTTCGCCCAAAACAACATGTTGCTGAACTGGGGTACATTCCCTTGTAGTCAGGATACAAACTCTACAGGAAGAGAGAACAGCTGAGAGCACTAAGATGACCTGTTGTGTCATGTTTTCCGAACAAGTGATCTGAAACTCAGTTTGGGGGACAGGCTATTTTCACACCCTTGTAATTTTCCAACTCTAGCAGAGACTTGGAAAATATCACTACAAGAGCACGGCAAGGTCTGCTGAAGCTGGAATGAGTCAGCCTCAATCAAACTCCTCCTCTTTCCAGCTATGCTCCATTAAAAAAAAAAAAAAAAAAGAAATGCTTTTATGGGAAATAACTTGGGGCTGCCTACAAGCTCTAGCAATTGCAAGGTCATGCAAGGTGTACTATGATTCAAGCTGGTTCCCTTGAGCAGTGCAGATCCCCTCTACACCAGCATCACAGACCACCTGCATGGCACCCTGGACTCACCAGCTTTTACTGCCCCACCAAAGCTTGCATCCAGGCATCACTACCTTAACAGGGTAAGGGGCTGAGAAAGCCACACACCTGCAGTGCCTCCTTTGCTGCCTCACACTTCTCCCTGCGGCCCGAGATGATGATGATATCACACTTCTTTGGAGAGCTGGGATCTGTGTCCTTCCCATCCTTGCCTTCCCCACCTTCCTCACCATTCTCCTGCACAGCTGGATCTGCAACGGGAGCTGGAAACATGGAAAGACTTGTGTTCAATGCACAGAGCCCCCTCCTTGTCCATGATTTCCCTACCTCCAAATCCTCAGGTTCAGCCAGCAATTAGAGCTCAGAGAGACCTCAGTAAGCTTGTAGAGCCCTTTTTATTGGAGTAGGTCCTCATACTGCCTGCATTCTGCAGTGACAACACATTCACAATGCCCAGGTCTGCAATTTGACCCTCTGAAACTATCCCCTCTTCCTGATAGGGGCAAGGCAGATGCTTAGCCCAGATTCAAGGACACTGCAGGAACACCAGGCAGCAGTTCTCCACAGATTTTAAGTAGAACATGTCAACTAGTATGGAGTGCAGGCATACTACACTTATTTGATCATCCCAACTAACACGAGAACACACATCCATAGGTGTACCTACCTGGGTTCTCCTCCCTGTCAGGGAATTTGATCTGGACACCATAGTCCCGCGTGATCTGCTGGATCCGGGATCCTTTGGGGCCCATAATGGAGCGATGGAACTTTTGTGGGATGGTGCATTCGATTGTCACTTGAGCTTCCTGTGGGAAAGCAGAGTTGCTCTATTGCAATGTCGCCTCTTCCACACCAGAAAACAGGATGTTTGTGCATGATGACATCACAGAGGTGAGTCAGAAAGGTTAAAAAGTTTCCTAGAATCTTTCCTCTCTTGGAGAAGTTAGCAGAGGATTTAAAGAAGGCTGCCTCCAACCCAGGATATTAAAGGCTTCCAGGAGCAAAGCTCACGCTCTTTATTAGCCTGAAGAGGAGGAAGCATTAAAAGAAAGCAAAAGAGGAAGGAAGAGAGGAAGGGAAGGAACAGATTTTTACAGTTGGCTGCTTCCAAAAGCCAATACTAACAGCACATGAAGCCTTAGAAAGCAACCACTGTCCAAGGCCAGGCATGGAGAGGCACTGGAAGGCTCTAGTCTTTTAATATCTAGATGTACATCAAGGAGTGGTCTCCTACTTCTACCCCTAAAGACCAAGAAGATTATCAGAGGAGACAATTCCTTCACATAGTATTGCCACTTTGGAGCCAGCTGCCACTCCTCAGGATGGGATATAAAGTCTGCAGACCCTATATGGTGACAGCAAAGGTTCAAGTCCCAGAACTATCATGGGACTTGTTCCCATTAAGCTTGGCCGTACAGCGGGTTTAAGGAGGGCACTGCTGAAGCAATGAAGTACAGAAGAAACAGCTTTTCGGCAACATACCAGGTCCTCAATGATCTCCTGGATACGTTTCTTGGCTGCCTCCACACAATCCTTGGCTCCCTTGAGTGTGACTTTATCACTCTGGGTGCCGGAGCGCGGGAAGCTGACCATCACACCACCATATTCATCTGCTATCTCACGCAGAACTTGTCCTCTCCGGATGACAAAGTGGCGGTGGTGCTTGGGGTCAACCACCATGGTGTCCTCAACCACGTTATCCTGTCAAGAGATGACAGCCAGTCAGCCCTGCCTGTCCTGGTGATAAGGGTGAGATAGCTACACTCAACAGCAACCTGCCTGCATCCTCACTCAACAGGGAACACCAAGAAGGATCTTCCTGAGCTCCCATGAAGGGCAGCAAATGGTTTTAGGACAAACAGGGCAGCAAATGGTTTTAGGACAAACAGGTCCTCCACACTGATTTGTTACATCTTGCTACAGTGAGAGGCAGGAAAGTAGAATAAGCAGATCATACCAAGTTCTTGATGAGGGCCTCCAGCTCCTTCTGTGCCTCTTTGACAGCCTCCTCTGTTCCCATGATAGTGATTAGCTCCTGATCTTTGTCCTCAGAGGTGGGGAAGATGATGCGGGCCCCGGTGTTGTCACGCACCTTACGGATGTTGCCACCGCCCTTACCGATAAGGAATTTGTGGTACTCTGGCTTTGCACGGAGGTCCACGGTGTAACTCTTTGTTTGCTGAAAGAACCCAGAGACCCATGGAACATGTCAATATATAGAAAATACCCATCAGCATCAACAGTCAGCATGTGGATATGTTACCTGCACCCACATACACAGTGTTGCAATAGCAAGGTAGACACAGCATGCTGTTTAAGTAAAAAAGGTATACAATGTCTTAAATTAAAAACACTACCCAAAAGATGTTCTTGGGGCTGAAAAATTAACTGTACACTCAGTATGACTGGTGAGAAGAAGAACAGAGACTTCCCTAGAAGAAGGGTCTCACCCTCACAAAAGGCAGCAACGATTTGCTAAATGACTGCTTTGAGTCAGGCCACAGAGGCAATCAATCAATTCACATGGAGAACATGTTCACATGCTGACCCTGGAGAAGGGTTTTTGCTATTAAAATGACCAGTCAGTCAGCCACAAATCAGAGCATGTCTTGTAACCAGAAGTCCTCAAACCTGGATACAAGTAGTGAAGTACAACTGGAACTGAAATTCAGAGATCCATAAAAACACTAAGGACATCTGCAGAATCTGTGGATACCCAAGTATGTTCAAACCATAAGAGCAGGGAGCATTAACTCTTTGAGTATGCTGCTGGCCTGGGCAGAGAAGAATTACAGCCAGTTATTCTACTCATGACAGGCTGAGGACCCTAGTCACAAGGATGGAAGCACAGCTTCTTTTTAATCATCCAATCTGTACTCAAATCCCGCAAAAGATCATTTGTCTGTCTGATGCTGGAGGCTTTCCAGTAGGCAGAGGAAATCACTTCAACCCCCAGAAAGAAACAGCTGGCCAAACCAACCTGCTCCTTCCCCTATGAGACAAGGCTTACCTTCTCCTCTGCCAGATGCAGCAGCTGTTTCTTGGCTTTCTCCACATCTTGGGCTGGGCCCCTGATGGTCACGGTGTCACTGCCAGAGCCCTCGGTGGGGAAGTGGATGTGGACTCCACCACACTCCTCCATGATGGAGCGGATGAAGCGGCCTTTGGCGCCAATGAGGGAATTGTGCAGTTTGGAAGGAATAGACACCTCCACTTCTGTGATGTTGGCCTAAAGGAGGACAGCATGGGGTGTCAGTCCAGCTGCAGCATTGTGCATGCACCCACTCTGCTTTCCCTCTAACTCCCACATTGTCAGGTGCTTTGCAGAGCTGTAAGAAATGCCTGACCAGAGGGAATTGAGACTGGCCACTCCTAACACACAAGGAGCCAAAAACCTCAGTTAAGAGCACACTGACATTTACATCTGCTTCCTCCCTGTTCACCCCCACTACAAGCACTTCTGTATTTGTATCCCCTAAATTTCTATTTTCAAGTCCCTCATCTGCCACAGGCCAGTTGTTTCACTCACCAGTTCCTTCTGGATAGCCAGAATTCTGTGGCGAGCAGCCTCACAATTTGCTTTCTTGCCTGTGATAACAATCGTCTCTGAGTTGCTGTTCTCTGCTGGGAGATCAATTTTGGTGTTGCTTTCTTCACGGATCTGCCACAAAAAAAAACCCAAAAAAACAAAAAACCAACAAAATCATTTGAGAGGTGTCCCATGTCAGAAAAAAAAAAGACCTCAGAGGTTTAATTTTACATCACCAATGAGCAAGGAGAGACCAGTAAGACAGCGCCACAGGCAGTGACCACAGTGAACACTGAAGACAAGAAAGATATCTTACCTTCTTGATATTGGCACCTCCTTTCCCTATAATGTTCTTGTGGAATTGTTTGAAGATGGGAACAGAAATAGAAAAGCTGTTTTCAACCTAAGGGAGAAAGGAAAGGAGAATTGAAGACTACACTGTCATGGCAAGTGAGGCCCCATCCCAAGAATTCGATAAACAAGCTTTTGACAATAGGCTTAGACCCAAGGAGTTCTCTGTAAGAATAAGTAAAGGCAGCTACCTCCTCCTATGGCCCTTAAATAACAGTTATTATCCACCTGCCCCCATTCAGATAGAACAATGTCCACAGCTTCCTCATATTGAGGTGTGTCAGCCCTAGCCAAGCCACTACACCTCTGCTCTAATACAGGGTTATCCAGGCATGGGGGATAGAACAGCAGATTGAAGCTTCCCTCACCAGGTCTGCAACCATCTTTTGCATGTACTTGGTGCACTTCTCCACCTCATTTTTGGGACCTCTGAGTTGGACGATGTCACTCTTGTGTGCAGGGTCTGGGAAGTTGATGATAACCTGCAAGGGATGGTCATTTAGAGTCAACTCAGGCAAATGCAAGAGTTGTGTCAGGCATGTGCAAAGGTTAAGAGATCCTGTGCATCCCATTTCCCTTTTGGAAGAGGCTGTGTTAACAGTCTCTGGCCAGTGTAACCATCTTCTCATACATACTAGATGTATGAGCAGACACACATCAGCTACACATTTCTCGTACTTACAGAGACACTAAATTTATGACTTTAGTGTCAATGTGTCTACTACCCAAGTAGGAAATGTCCTCTCTGGATTCCTCACCTCCCAGAAAGCCTTACCTCTGGGAACTTCTCCCGGATTTCCCGAATCCGCTCACCCTTCTGCCCAATGATGGTCCGGTGGAATTTCTGCTCGATGATTAGGTCCTTGGTGCGTTCATTTTCCTGTGCAAAAGAGTTTACATGGAGTGCTCAGCAGGAGAGCCACATACTTGTAGTTACCATTTTGCTGCCTGATAGTTTACTTACTAGCATTGTCCCTCTCCTTTCTCCTCTAGACATAATTCACTCCAGTTTGACAGAAAAGGGGATCCAAGGGAATAAAGGAAGTTGCACTTGTCATGACATTCAAGTGCTCAGTAGGCTAGGGGCACACATCTGCACCAGAAGGTTACTGGGGGACATAGCCCAAACCCTGTGGCCTCCCAAGCATCACATCCCACTAACCATACGGGAAGCGAGTTCCAGCAGCTCTTTCTTGGCCTGTTGGACCCCCTGTGGGTCTCCTTCAATTCTGATCAGGTTGCTCTTCTCATTGTCCGGAGGAATGCGCACAGATACCTTGTAGAGATCTTTAATCCTGTTAACTGCAAGGCAAGGGCTGTGGTGACACACTGCTAGTCCAGGATTTGGAAGCAAGGCACCTTGACTATCACTGCTTAGAGGCTGTTTAAGAAGTAAATCAGCCTCTGAGAAGAAGGAAGAGGGCTAGGTTGAACCAGGGGAAAGTGCCTCTTCACCCTAGGGTTCAGCAAGAGCAGATCTGTGCCATGCAAGAATCTGCACAAATAAATACTGTGGCATCTAGTTCACTGGCCAGAGTGAGAATTCTCTTTCTTCCCTAAACAGCACCACATTTAGACCACAAGATGCTCATTTATTTCTAAACCCAAATTCTTTTTTGGGGAGAAACTAACCAAGCAGATTTCCATCACCCCCAATGGACTGCTAAAATGCAATTCATATAGACAAACTTGAAAAAAGGAGAAAAGAGAATTCTCCAATCCCCTGCCATACCTCCCCTCTCCCCCAGAAAAACTCCTCCAGAACATGGCAAAGCAATCTGTTCAACTTTCCAAGGCACTTCCCACAAGCCATGGCCTCACTGCCAGTGAGAGGCCTCACTCTCCTTGTGCCAACCTCACTCCAGAAGAGCAGAGGCAATGTGATGGAGGATAGCACCCTGGATAAGCTGCAGAGCCATGATATCACTGACCAAACACAGAAAGTCTGTACACAGGAAGGATTAGAAAGGCACTCCACTCACTGTTAGCTCCATTCTTGCCAATGAGGTGTCGGTGAAATTTGTGGTCAACATTGATTTCTGCATAATCCATCCGGTTGATCTGTAAAGGATTGCACAGGGCTGGGCTGGGCAGGGCCCCTCTGCTGCTCTTTGTGCTCAGTGTGATTGTTCACTGCCAGTGTCAGCACTGAGACTCCAGCAGCCAGTGACAAGCACTCCTCCCTGCTACTGAGCAGAACAGAACACTCCTCTGGTTTGAGCTGAGAGCATCTTATGCTTGTGAAACATTTAAAGGGATTTAAATGCTTTTTCTGCTGCGATTGAAAGCAAATCCTTCCTTCTCTGCATCAAAAGACTTAAGATGTACTACTGATTTTATAACAATGCTATGGACAAGCTTCCTAACCAAAGATTTAGCTCCTCTGCCACAGAACTTGCCTTCTGCAAGTTCTGTTAAGCCTGTCAAGATATCCCACAGAGATGATCTACACTTCACCTGTGCTCTGTTGCCCCATCTTTCCCCACTTTCTTTTTACATACCAGAACTAGTACCACCAACTTACCAGATCCTTGACCATGACTTCAATCTGTTCCTGAGCCACATTCACATCTTCTGTAGGTCCTTCCAAAGTGATTTTGTCTTCTCCTTCAGTGAATTCAATGTGAACCTTGAGACACAAGGGAAGGAAACTCATAAGAATTTTCCAAGACACAAGACAGGTCAATGCAGTTAGTCAGGCCTACACCATCAATCCCTGCCACTAAGGGTACACACATCATTCCCACAGTTTCACAAGCAGGCTACTTATAATTCTGGCCATATCATAGTGCCCAGACTGTAAGGCTTTGGTGCTGCCCTGAAGACTGCAAAAGTTCCTCATCTAACCTTTCCCTAGAAACCACCTAACTCACCAGGGAGAAGACTCATTGAAATCAGCATTTGCAGGTATCCTACTACATCAATTCTCCAAATAGTACTACACAAGGCTTCCTTTGAAGGACTCAACCTTTGAGATCAACATAGGATGAATAGTTCTTGAGGCAGTAGAAGTTCATAGTTCCTATTAATATTTTAAGATTAGTGTAATTTCCTCCCTGTTTTTATCCATGTTAGAATACATTTCTCTCTCCTACAAAGACTGATCTGGACTAAACCACACTCTCCTTCAGTGGTGCTAAGCTAATAACTCATCCATACCTTTGGCATCTGCTGAGTTATTTTGGCCAGGTTTTGTCCTTTCTTTCCAATGATGAAACGATGAAGCCAAGAGGGGGCTGAGACCGAGGAGACGGTAAAACTGTTGGCCTGACAGACAGAGAAGCTGTTTGATGGACAGACTGGAAGAGGCTTTCACAAAAATTTCATTCCAATTCCTCTGCTGCACCCCCAGCATTGAGTTCAAACCTGCATCTCTGGCAGCCCCAGCTGAGACCACCCCCTAAATCTGTCAGTGCCCACAAATGTATCTCTATGGGGCTTCAAAGGAAGCCCATCAGTACCTTTGCATAGACTTCGGTCAGTGCTTGCCCAAGCTTTTCAGGCTCGCCTCGCAGTATCACCGTCTCTGAGCTACTGTCAGTGGGTGGGATCTCGACAGAGACTCCAGTTTTCTCCAAGATCTCCTGCAGGGAATTCCCCTTGGGGCCGATGACATACTTGTGCTGGGACTTCTTCACCTCCACTGCAATGGTAGTAGTCTTCTTTTTCTGTAGGAGCAGAGGCACTGGGGCATCAATTGCAAGGGAGAAGGGAAGGACAAGAGTGAAAGGAAGAGGCACAAGATGCAGTGAAGCTTGGCACTCAGGAAAGGGCAAAGCAAAGGTGAGCACTGGGATTCTACAGTACCCTAGAATCCTTGGGACTCTGCTTACAGAAAGGCCTGTTCTCAAAAATTCACAGGAGAAGTACAAAAGTTCTGTGTCAAGCTCCCTACTCCATGGAAGAGACCACATACACACCCTGAACCTTGCACAATGCCCAGCTGTCCCCAGGCAGTGCAGTAATGCAACACCGTGTAGGCTATTAGGCTGTAAGTTGATTATCTCTATTGTAATCCAGACTGATATAAATACAAACCTAACCATGGGGAAAAACAGACCAACAACCCACAACAAGTGAGGCTGGCTGTGAAAAACAAAATGAAGTGAAATTCACTCTTCAGCAACTTCCACTTGTGTAGCAACTTTGATACTGTCACTCGGCCACACCTCCCTCCTTCCTTTGTAGCACCTGTGTGAACATATGCCCAAAGTGCTCTTAGTGGTCTGCTAATTCCCATGACACAGAAAAACAACAGATCTGTCAATCTCTCTGGCAAAATCAACCCAAATCTCACCCTACTGAGCAAGAAAATGGTAAGATCTGGGTCCATGTACTGCAAGGGCTGCTGAGCAAAAGTTGACACCAGGAGGATGCAACTGAGGAATGCACAAAAGTAGAACAAAAAGAGAAGAGGGACTGTGAGGAGGTGGGGGGGGGAAAGATGGAAAGCTTTTGGATCATCCATACCTTTTCTTCGTAGATCTTCTTAACACGAGCCACAGCCTGGGCTAGCTGTTCCTTTTCTCCTGTGAAGACTATCTCTGTCTTGTTCACGCTGGGTGGAGGAATGTTGATGCGTGTCCCCGTGTCCTGCATGAGCTCACTCACCAGCTTGTTGTAAGGGCCAGCAATGAAGGGGTGGTACACTTTCTCCACGTCCAGCCGCTCCACGGCACGCTTATCCTGCAAGGGTCCAGAACAAACCTCAGTGGGAACTGCTGTCAGGTGTACCATCTTTGCCACACACAGCTGAATTCTTGTCTGACACTCTGGCCCAAGCCCCTTTTTCAGTTTGCAGGCTCCATCCCTTTCCACCTACAAATTCAGCTGCTGCTGAATGATGATATTCACCTCTGTAATCTCCTGCCATATCTCAGCTGGCACCTACTATGGTTCACTTCAAAAGACGAAACTGCTTATCTACTTCAGAGACAGACAAAAGGGTGCAGAAGGTACAGAACGTGGCTGCAGCACTCATGGCACAGCCAGTCCACGCCACAGCCAGTGGCACACTGTACATCTCCGCTCAGACTAACACTATGAGCCACTGGCTGTGACCATGGTGGCTACATACATCTAATATACCATGACAAATGGCCATTTGGCTAATGACATGAGAGATCACACCACTGAAGCACCTGCTCAGCAGAGATAAGCAGGATCTCGTGCCGGGCCTTCTCAATCCCTTCTTTAGTGCCGGTGATCTTGATCTGGTTGCTGGGGTCATCTGGGCGGGGTATCTGGATTTTGGTTGCAGTCTTGAGCTCCAGGTCCTGCAGCTTCTCGCCATTCTTTCCAATTACAAAACGGTGGTGCTCCTTGGGGATGGCAACTGTCGCTGAAGCCTGCAAGGCAAGAGCCAAGCACCTATGAGAGCCCTGCCTGCACAGGGAGAGCAAGTCATATGCTGCTCAGTGGTACCACTGAGGAGCAAACACAGTGCCTTCCGGCACATCCTGGCCAAGAACTGATACTATGCCAGAACAACAACTGACCTACAGTGTCTGTATTCCAGGAGTCTAAACCTCACTCTTCCCTCAAAAGCCTTCTGTCTGTACAGGAGCAACACTCTGTATTAGCAAAGCCCTTAAGGCACAGAGGAGGAGGTGCCTACGTTCCAGTGTCTCACAGTCTCTCAGCGCCAGAGAGCAACTAGGATGATGGCTCTGGGGTATAGTTTATCTGAGCTCTGACATCTGCTGCCAAGACTACAGAGAACAAGACACAGTCTGACTCCTAGGAAACTGAAATTCAACACCAGAAACCTATTCCAGCAGGTAGACAGGTCAGAGAACCTTACCCCTGCTGAGTGCTAAGGTGTCTTCAATGCAGCACATGCTGCTTATGGGGACTGCTCTTGGAAAAAGGGGATCCCCAGAGATTCTCTCAATCTACCATTAAAGGGCTGGTTTGTAACAGGGATTCCTGACTTCTTCCCTTTTCACCAAGTTTTTACTGACCTGGTAACTTAGGATTGCTATTATGATCTTGATTCCTGTGAATATGTAACTACTAAGACACTTAAAATTCAAGCTACAGTGGAAAATAAATAAATAGAATAAAAAAAGGTCACTTCGTATGAGTCTTCAACTCTGTGACCATGTACTGATGCCAGCCAAGCCTAGATGCTGGAATACAGACACACCTTTTAGATCCAGGGTTGGGGCAGCAGAAGGGATATCTGAGGACAGTGGAACAGGGATCTGAGGCAGTGCAACCTAAACTACTATGTAGGGTTTGTCCCTTTTTCTTCCCTCTGGCAGGGTATGACACACAGGCTGAACAGTATTGAGTAGACATGGTGTTAACTATTGCATTAATTACATTGGACATTACACCTAAAAAGCACACCATGACACTTGGCTGGGATATACCCTAACACGAACTACCATCTTGATTATGAACTCAAGAACCTGAAGGTAAGAAATCAAAACTCAGAGAACTGAAAGGAAAAGCAATTGAAACAAGTGGGCTGCAACTGCTTACCAGAGTAGCTCAAATTACAGAACACAGGACCCTGACTGGAAGCTTTCAGCATTTGGCTGAAGTCCCTCTGCTCTACTTTTCTTTCTCCCTTCCCTCCACGTTCTCCTCTGAAGGATTTCAGAGAAAGCAACGTCCAGTTCTCACACAGCTTTGTGTGAGGGGCCTGCATCACATTGACACCAGCACCTCAGCACAAAGTTAGAGATTGCCGACTCCACCCTTCACACAACACCATGGCCTGTAATTAGCTTGGAACCCTATTTTAAGTCTCATTTCCATTCCAAATTGCCAATTGTGTGCTTTGAAAATACACGGCTAAGCTGAATTAGTCATCTAATAACACCTCTTTGGCTTATAAACACACACGCCCAAGGGTCTCAAAGCATTTCAGAGTCTCAGGGAAGAGCAAGGATGAAGCGAGAAACAGTTAGCTGCCCCTACCTGAGTCTGCAGCCGAGCCACAATTTCTTTCCGAGCCTTCATGACTGCTTCCAGCTTGCCAGAGACCATGATAGAAAGGCCCTGGTCCTTTGCGAGAGACAGCTCCAGGTGAGCTCCTGTCTTCTGCATGATGTCAAGGCAGATCTTGGCCTGCTCGCCTTCTCCAAACTGATTCATGTCCTTGTACTTCCTCTCCTCCAGTGGCACATGAAACACCTGCTCAGCCACAAAGGGACAGACAAAAGGGCACGGCAAGCTGTCAGTGTGCTTCTGCCTGACAGCACCTCCCTCTCTCCTGGCTATACTGGCCTTCAGTGGCATGCTGACCTCCCAGCTTTGTGCAGCCCATCAAAGAGCTGCAGGGTAGTGCAGCAGCACTGCAGCAGGCACTTTGTCCCACACTGGGAGTCTTCCTAAAGGAGGATTAGCATTCACTACAGGAATTCTGCAATGCTCCCTTCAGGCCTTCTTCAGCTATTTGTGGCACAGGGATGCATGCAGAGCTTTTTCTGGACAGTTTTGCAACACATCCTTCCCCTCCAGAGCAGTCTCAGCTCTCAGCTGCGGTACCAGGGTAAAGCACAGCAAAGAGGCTGCCATACCAAGGATTTCATACTCTAGGAAATGCTTCATTTCACCTACTTTTGGGAGTGGGAAAGACGAGGGTGATAAAGACATCCAATCACACCAACCTGAGTGATGACAGAAGCCTTTATTGGTCGAATTTTGCTCCAGGGACCAGCAGGTTCCTGGGCAGCTTCCAAACATGGTGCTTTCTCAGGGAGCGGAGGGAAGGCTTCCTTGTAGGTTGGAGGATCATTTTCTTCTTCAGAGTTTAAAGCTGTAACTGGGGTAAAGCAAATAGGGCAAATGAGACCCTCCCTTCAGAAAGGCCCCTGTTCACAGGCAGTGCAATTGTAACCAGGCATCATGAACAAGAGAGAGCAAATGGTTCATGCACTGCTATTAATCCTATTACATCTATGCCTGTGGAGCTGCCAAGTCTGGAGCACGACTGACCTCAGCATAACACAGACTGCAGTGGATGCCACAAACAAACAGCCTTGTCTGAGCTGGCACAATGCATGCAGGGAGTGAACGTGCAAGTGAATGGTGGCAGCAAACAGCATCTTACTGCCAACTTTGTCAAGAGGGACTTAATTAGGAGACAACAGGCTGAGCAGAAAGAAGTGAAAGGACATGGGCAAGGGTGTAGATCAGAAAGGGATAAGACAAACATATACTCGGGAGGAAGGCAGAGAGAAGGCCTACAGTTAGGGCAAAGTCCTGGGAAAGGCTGCGTGTTATGTTCAACTCAGTTGTGCACTGGGCCGTGCCAAGTAAGCCAGTTCACAGCTGAGGATGGCTGCCAAAATCCATCACTGAGTCAGTTCATATGGTTACAGTGCCTTCCCCCAGCACCTGGCTGAGCAAAGGAAGGAAATGACAGCCCAGCACACTGATCCCATGAGGTTCTCATGTAGCCCAGCGCATGTGCCCGATTCCCAGGGTTGGCAGCAGTGCTAGCCAGAGCTCTCTGAAGTGTTAAGGCTTGCCTCCTCACAGCCCTGTACTGTGCAGCACCACTACTGTGCTCCTGGGGACAAAAAGCCAGAGTCAGGCAAAACACTAATCTAGGAGCAGAGAATCCAATGCCTGCATGCTTGTGGGGAACCAGACACATGGAGTAAACCTGGGTAAGAACACAGAACCTCAGTCTAGAGGTTCATCACAGGAACTCAGCTGTGGTTGCTCACCTTTCACCTGCTGCTGAGCCAGGCCACTGCGGTGTTCAGCGAAGCTCTCCTGGGTCAAAACTGCCACGGAGCTCATTGTCGACTTCCCACCCACACACAATCCGGGTATGCCACTGCAAGAGAGAGAGGAGGCAAGAATATTACCACTCAGGATGCACAGTCACTCCAGGAAGACAAAGTATCTGTTACTGAGCACTCTTCTAGTCACCCCCTTAAAAAGCACCCACAGTGCCTGTTGGCTGCCCAGTGCCCTTGTTGAACCAGACAGGAACTCAGGATGGGTATTTCCTCCAAGTACAGTGATCACCAAAAGCAGAGCTCCTCATTAAGAAGGCAGTCTAAGGACACTGGAAAGAGGGACACCAGAAGCTGTTAATACATAATCTAATTAATCTATCAATTATTAACGGTGTCCAGTTTTTAAATGAGTATTTGAATGCCCAGCTAGTCTATCCAAGACCATTGTATATTCCTAGAGATAAAAAAAGAAAGGGCCTAGGAAACTGCCTCTTTCTGAGAAACTTCTTTAGGTGCCTGAACTCCCACTGACTTAGGGAGACACTCAGAAAGCCACTCTGCCAAGCAAGCTCAGCAACAGCAAGATCTCTGTCTCTCCCAAAACCAGAACTTACCAGCTAAATGGTCAGTAGCCAGAGAGTCCGTCCTGTAAGCTGCCCGTTTGTCAGCCTGCCAGCTTTTGCTTTATAGAAAAAAAATTAAGATAAATTAGGTGACTGCTCTGAGACAACAGGAAACAATGACAATCCTGTTACTGTAGATTTCAAAAGAGCATGGCCTGCATGTTTCAAAGTTGCACCCTATCCAAAACAGTCTCATACTCAGCTGCATCTCAGCACACGTGACACCTCTCGTGTTTTACTAGTGCTACAGGCACTTCACAGCAGGAAGCCTGGAGTAGCTACTGTTTCATCACACTGGCTACAAGAGTAGCCACCTAGTACTGGGGAAAAACTCAGTCAATTAATAACAGAGATGCAAGAGAGACACAAAATTTAAAGGTTGCAAGCAAGAACATCAACATCTAGTCAGAAGAGACTAACAACCTGAAAACCCGCCAACACCACTGCCATCAGTCACAAGTTAGGAATGTAGTTTAGAGTGGAGGAGCTTGGGTGAATCAACAGAGATGTCCTCACAAACTAAGGCAAATACTCAGGGCTCTCCACACTCTGCAGCGGTGCAGTCCAGCTCTGCAGTTTTTATGGTACTAAGATTGTACACCAGAAACTAAATTCTGTCTCCAGGCCTTAATCTTCAAGTTGAAAGAAAATCCACACTGGTTTACATGGACTATTTTAAACATGTAAACAAGATGGAACCAGGAAAAATACACACTCTTGGGAGGAGCTTTATATCTCCTGAATCTGGATACACAGATTGGCTGAAAAAGTGTTTCTGAATACAAGTAGAAATGTAAAAGCCAGTAGAGAACACACTCTGTCAGATGTACAACAGCCATCCACACCAGGAGTCTCCCCCAGCTGTTACACGTGCTCCTGCAGAGCTTGCACTCTCCTACAGTCCAGTGCCTCTGTCTGCTCCTGGGACAAGAGGCTCCTGTCCCACACACACCCTGCAGTGTTCTTCAGACCACCTTCTGAACAGCAAATACTGACAGTTCTCAGTACTGACAGCTGCCATCTCCAACCTCCCAAAGTGCCAGAAACAGCTCTTCAAACCACAGTGTTGCTGAAGGTGTCTCACACCACAGTAAGGGAAGGAACAGTGGCAAAAGGAAAGAGAAGAACAAGGACAGCAGTGAGGCAACAGGGCCATACAGGCCTGACCTGCACCTCAGCCAAGGCCATTGTTTTCCCCTACTTCAATACACCTCTTACAGGCACAAGGCAGTATGGCCTGTGCTGTCAGAGCAATTGAGCTAATGTTGAAATTAATCCTGTAATGATCTGCTACTCCAGGCCAGTCAGTCACGCTGCTGAAGTACAGCTGGTGCAGCATGCAGACCTCTGCAAGGCATTTGCGGGTACAGAGAGGGGAACTAGTACCCTGATCCTGAAGAAATACCTGAGTTCTCCTTCCTATCACTGGCGAGGGTGCCACCACCTCACAGCAAGCTGCAAACAGGAATGAGGGCAGGAAGAAGAAGAATCCTAGACCTCACAAGCAGCTGCTGAGGTCTGGCTGGAGGTTTGCTAACTGTACAGATGGGCTTACAACTCTCACTTCTCCAGAAAGCACCACCTGGCTGATGTCCTCTGGTTCTTAGAGGACGAGAGCAAGGATGAGAAGTCAGTGAAGGACACCCAACAGAGCCCCTACCTGAAAGTCACAACCCTCAAGGCACAGCTGCTGGTTTCACTGTGTACACATCAGCTGCAGATATTCCTTGCAGCCTCCATCTCAGAGAGCAGCCAGGCATTCAAAGAGAAACTGAAGGCCAGCATTTATCCATATGAATTTCTGCCTTGTCACCCATATAATAAGCCAAAAACAAATGCTCCTCATCTCCAACAACCCCAAGCATCTGGCATATTGTAGGTCTCAGGGATTCAACTCTGGCCAAAATTGAAGGCAGCCATGAGAATGGTATTTCAAATTAACATCAAAACCAGCAACTCAAGCCTCATATTTGGATCCTACACCTCCTTGATTTTGAAACTAAGGTTACTGCTAGTGTGCAGCCAACTGGGTCAACAGGTTTCAAACTGCCTGGCTCATACAACACCCATACTGCTGCCCTTGTGTGTCAAAAGAAGTCTAGAGCACACTTAAATTAAAGAGAATGAAATAATTCTAAAAATATCCTCCAGCAAGGGCCAGACCTAACCACATGGGAAAATCTGCATGAAGAGACACAAAAGCAAAGTCATGAGTTAGGCTGCCAACACAATCAGTACTTGTGGACAGAAATGTCAGTTACATGTTATTTAAAAGTACTTTTAATAAAAATATTAGCACTCTGTTAATGGAGGTAGCTGCAATCCAACAGCAGGGACCACGCACAGGAGCAGGGCTGGGCTGGTTGTGGTAGCCCTGTCCTCTGTCAGATGTTCATGTAGGGAAGGTCGATCTTTTGGTAGATGAGTGGTCACAGATGAAAATACTTGCTTTCTGAAAACTGACTGGCTCTCTAAGAGACTGAAGGCCTTGGATGGCGGGGGGGGGACGACGCTTGCTGACAGCTGTTGTGTGGCAGGGGTGAGTCTGTCCCTTCGCAGCGACTCCCCAGGTAGTACCTCAGAGCCCAACACGACCTCAGCTCTGGGCGCCGCCAACCCTACACCTGATCCATCCGCCGTGTTTACTCTTCCAGCAGCGNCGGCCGCGTCCTGTTGGGCGGCCCGGCGGGGCAGGCCGCGGCCGTGTCTCTCACGGGGGCAGAGGGCGAGTTTCCCCGGCCCCAGAGGAGCACCGGCCCTGCGGAGCTGTCGGTGGCCGGGCCCTGCTCGGGGCCGTGGCAGGAGGGAGCCGCCAGGCCCCGAGGCCG
>VXAU01003156.1:2533262-2546589 GCA_013399695.1 Formicarius rufipectus
CGAGGCCGGCGGGACGCTGCCGGGATCGGCCAGCCCCGGGACCCGCGGTGGCACCTCCCGCCGCCCGGAACGGGGCCGGGCCGCTCGCCTTTCTCTATAGCCGCGGCAAGGAGCGGAGTGCTCTGCCCCGCAGCCTGCTCAGCGCTGGACGAACGCCCGCCCCCGGCCGCTTGGGCTCGGACCGGGATCAAACCCTATGACTGTCTGGGCTGGCGTGGAGCCGCTCCGGCCTCCGCCGCCACCCCTCTGCCACCGACGGCGGGGACCCCGCCTCGGCCTGGTCGGGCCGCCCCCACCCCGAACACCCGCGGGACCCGCACCCCAATCGGTTCGTCCCCGCTGCTGCCGGCCGGCACACCAATGTCAGCGCCGGGGAGGCCGCGCTCCCCTCGCTCTCCGCCGGACTTTGGCCAGCCGGGCCCGGCCGGCGCGAAGTTAGCGCGGAGTTTCCCGGCGGCGCCGACACGTCGGTGCCCTGGGTAGGATGCGAGGCCGCTGCGGGCCGAGCCGGTCCCCCCCCAGCCCCGCCAGCCTCCACGTCGGCGCCGCGGCGGAGGGGCCGCCCACCGTCCCCCGTGACTCACTCCGGCCGGTGCCCGCTCGCTCGCCCTGCTGGAGAACCGGAGCGCTCCTGGGAGAGCTGCTCGGCGCCCGCCCCGCCGCCTATATAGGCCGGGCTGCTGCCAATCGCCGGCCCGCACGTCAGCGGGACATGCCCCTTGACGGCGGGGCCGGCTCGCCACGCGTGCCCCGCGCCGCCGGGGACGCCCAGACACCCGATCACAGCCGCCGAGCGCCCCGGCAGCCGCAGGCCCCGGTCCCGCAGCCCGGCCTGCAAGGCAAGGGAAGCGAGCTGCGGGTGGCTGCCGCCTGCTCCGGGCTGACACCAGCGGGGCAGCCCCCTCTGCCTTCCCCGAAACGGCGGATTCACCCCCCCGGAACGCACCTCCCACTCGCGGCCCGGCAGCGGAGGGGCCGGGGCTGCCGAACAGCCCGCGATGCCCCTTCCCCAGCACCTCGGGGGACAGCTCAGCGCTCCGGAGCTCAGGATTACCCACTTCGGACGAGCCCGGTTTCTCGCAGGAGTAGCGAGCTGGAGTGCCCTTCTGAGTGCTCTGATCAGCCTGAAAACCACGGCTGGCACCACTGAGAGGGAACACCTGGGGCTACTGCCCGGTCCCGCGCGTGGGAGACCGGGGCCTCGACCCCAGGCGGCCCCTCGATCCTCCTCTTCCTCCTCCTGCAGACTTGTGTCAGTGCAGCAGCTACACAGTCTGAGACTGAAGGCAGAAGGGGCCAGGTAAGAGCGACAGTAAAAAAAAAACCCAACCAACCAAAAAAAAAACCGACAAAACCCCCCCACAACATACATCCCTCTCCCCTATAAAAATAAATTAATATATCCCACTCCTTATTCCCATCTTTAATTTGGAAATGGGGAAGAACAAAGAGGGGAAAGGCAAGCCAGCAGGCACGATACCCTCCCTTTCCTGCAGAGAGGGTGTTTATTAGTTTGTGCAGTATGAGTGTTTTTTATTATTAGGTTCTGCACCGTCAGGGGACGTAGGAGAAACCCTCAACCCCTCAATGTAAAAATACACAGAATTTGATCTAAGTTTTGCATTAGCTCAGTCTCTGCCCATTGTCCTACACAGCTTTAATTTTTCTCATCATTCATAACTTGGAGTTAGTGACTGGTTTTCTCATTCCCACCTTGCTCTCTCCCAGACCCTGGCTAATGAAATGCAAGAACCTGCTCTACGGAGTTCTGAACATAGAAAGTCAAGGTCTTTGGGACAACTGTACTAATTTTTAGAGATTTCATGCACTGCACTTATGGAAATACAGATGGTATTTAGCCTTTAGTAAAATTATTATTACTTAGTATTAACAAACGAGTAGATTTCTCAGTTTTTCCTCTTTTAATCTTCTGGCTGGGAGCACTTGAACTTTTTGACACAAACATTTTATCGCTATAAATAAAAACACACTTGTGGGTGAAATCAGGAAGTCTGCTAAAAGGAGAACAGTCATCAAGAGTTGACACCGTGCCCAGGCACCTCAGTGATGTATCTCCCCCCGCTGTGGCCTCTCCTCAGAAAGCCTGTTGATCTCTGTGCGACGCAGGGAGACTGCCTCAAGCCTGGGGCTGCTGCACAGAACGGCAGGGACTGCTGCTGCCACGTCATTCATGCTCCAGGAGCTGGCTCTGGCTACTCTGACACCAACCGCCTGGGCTGTGCATGCCAGCAGCATGCCACCCTGCAGGGCACGCAACAGGCTGGTGCCTACAAGACAGAGGTGGTGCATGCAAAAGCAGACCTCTGGGGATCTGGGCAAACCACAGCATCTTCAGACTTTGGGCACTTCCGCTTCCAGGCAGCATCTGGAGTGCAAGGCATTGTCATTTGGGGCTCAGAGCTTGAGACTCTGAACCTTGTTTGAGGTGCAGGATGCTTTCCTGACACTTTCACTCTCTCGTGTTTCTCTCCCCAGTCTCTAACTTCACCGTGTCCAATTAACTCCAACACAAGTATTGCGATCCCCTGCGTCAGGGAACCAGAGGAGCATCACAACCCCCAATCTAGTGCAACATCTTTCTCTTTCAACTCCCACCTCATTATCTGGTTCATCAAGGGCTCCCTGTGGGGATACATCACCTTCTGCCTACGGGACAACCACACAGCCCTCTCCTGCTATCTCTGTGTAGTGCTGCTGCAGCCACTGGGGTTGCCAGGGCATTATGGATTTCTGGCTTCTAACGCAGCTTCCGCTCTAAGTTTGTTTAAGAGGGAATCTTCCCCACGTGTTCCTGTAGCTCTTCTTTTATTTGCCGCTGTAATTGGTGGGAGGGAACCCTGCTGGTCCCAGAAGTTACTGGAAGGCCTAAAGCATCTCACTGTGTGCTACCCTCAAATAACAATTTCTGCTGAAGAAAACCTGTCCCAGACTGATCTCCTTACAGGAAGATCTTCCACAGGCAAAGAAGGGTGTGTGTGTGTGGGAAGAGCTCACCTTTCCTTCCACATTCAGTAAATACAGAAGTGTCCTATGCATAGACAAAAGCACATTTAGAAGGTGCCAGGAGGCTTATTTCAACATGCTGCTCCCACCAGCACATTGATCATCCATGTCCCAGCCCATCCCTCTTTTTCAATGAGGTGTTGGGAGTACAGGCAGAGAGGGGCCTGCAGGGGCTGTTTGGGACCTGTTCTATCTACTTACTTGCCCACAAATACAATCTCACATTAACAAAATAATAAAAAAATACACTTGTCTTGGAGAGGTGTGCAAAATATATAAGCAAAGTGCAGGAATTTTTGATAGCTGAGGGGAATGGAGACAAAAGAACCCATCCAAACCCTTGGCAAACACTAAACACTCTCCCTCTAGCATCCTGTATTTTGGCAGCATTACAATAGACTCTAGTTTCATGACTTGTGAAAACAACTGAAAAAGAAGCCTCCCAAAGAGAGCACCAAAGAGTGGCAGAAAGGGGAAAGGACTGGGCAGTGTACAGTCTCCATGGCTTATCAAACTGGCAGCTCGTATCACCAGTCTGGAGGAGGACACAGAAATGGGACCAGCAAAAATATTAATCATGCCCAGAGGTAGAACTAATACTGAACAGGTTTGGGCCTTGTTTTTTTCAGAGTATGTGTTTAACAACCATGTGAAAGCAAAGGTTGAAGAGTTAAGAAGCTTTCTGTAATCACTCCACCCGAGGACTTTTAGGGAAGGGAGAGGAAACTTCCATCTCCTTCAACCACTGGAACAATGACCACAAAAAGGTTGGTCTTTCCTGGCACATTCCCCTCCAGCTGAGCTGGGATTTTGCAAAGGATTTCTTCTAGCCTGTTCGTATTTTCTGTTGTTATAAGAGATTCCAAATTTTTCTGCCAGAAACTGCAAGCCTTATTTGGAAAGCAACACAAGTATGCTCCAAAGAGCGTGTGCTGGGATTTTATTTCCTGTTAAATATAACTCCAGATTTCTAAAACTGTACAAATAAGCACCCTTTTTGTACCCTGGGTGCTTATCCCACATACTGAAGTCAGAAAACACAACAAAAGAAGTACCCCTGAAAGCATCCACTTCAGTATGCCCC
Source organism: Formicarius rufipectus (assembly GCA_013399695.1). Taxonomy (NCBI): domain Eukaryota; kingdom Metazoa; phylum Chordata; class Aves; order Passeriformes; family Formicariidae; genus Formicarius; species Formicarius rufipectus. Next base: position 2,537,371 of record VXAU01003156.1, read on the forward strand.
TCGCTTGTGGCACGAGGAGAAAAGGACTGGGGGAATACTTTGCATCACACCAGAAAAAGAAGTGAAAGAGGATTCAGGATGCAGGGCACTTGTATGCCAAAGAGTATTGGGATTCGCAGCCAAAGCAAGCAAGATACATGCCTCAGCTCTAAAGCTATTGCTGTGGCTCACTCTTCAATCTTTCAATAGAATGTTTGCACTCCCACAGGAAAATCTCTATTAAGTTGAAGTTAAGGGTCAAATTATACAGATCTTTCTGCTAAGAGAATAAAAAAAGTTTCATTATGAGATATAGGGAGGGTAGTGGATTGAAGATGAGTGACTATGTGGGTTTGTCTCACATGGGACCTGGATGGTATAAATAAAGGGTCCCAGGTGGGTGCAACACACCTCACTAAGCAACCCTTATAACAAGTTAACAAGGTGTTTATTAAAGTAACACTGTTTATGCAACCATCCTAGCCTATCACAGGGTGCTCTATAACAAGGGGTATGCAGAATAGGTAGGAAGAGCAGGAGTAACTTACTGGTGTGGACAGAGTTCTAGTGTGAACAAGAAGCTTCAGGCCTTCTGTCTGCAGAGGGAGGAAAAGCTGCTGGTTTTGCACAGGGGCACAGTGAGAAAATGAGATTTAATGCAGAAAAAAAAAAAGTTAAGAGTAGAGCCTGAATCTCTTAGATGTGCTGCCCATTTGGTGAACTGGCCAGTGAAATCCTCTTGATTGCCCTGGCTCTGCACACAGAGCCTTGATTTACTGTGCAGACTCCTGATTTCATTGCAGGTTTTTCAGAATGCTGTGATCCTTGGATGTCAAGTGCTATGAAAAACAAAATGCCTTTTCAGAGATGAGGAAGAAAGGCAATAGACAGCTTAATAAATTCAATCCAAAAGCAAACCAAAAGGAAGCCACAGAGGACAGGTCAGAGTCTGCCCTTCCATTTCACGGGAAGAGAAATCTGATTTAACACAAACTTGGCTTTCAAGGAGAAATTGCAAAGGAGTAGAAACAAGTTTCAGATTCTTGGCCTTGGGGAGCCAATAAACACTTTCATGAGGAATAAACATGAGGGATAAAGTGGAAGAAAGTATCTTCCAGTTTCACAGTAAAGCAAAACACTGTCTTGACTCAAAAATGGAAAAAGACTCAAAAAACAAAGACTCCAAATACACTGCCTGGAACACAGAAGTTCAGAATGTCTGGCAACAGGCTTGAGGGCTGAGTCTCTGGGGCTTCCAGTCTAATCTCCTGCTCAACACAGAGTCCAACCAGGGCATTCAGGGCTTTCCTCACTCAGGTCTTGAAAACCTCCAGAGCTGCACAATTTTTCTGGGCAACCTATTCCAACATGTGACAATCTTTACAGTGACTAGAAGATTCTCACTTGCAGTTAGAACCTTTAATTTCAATGCTGGTTCTTCGTGCTGATCTGAACTTACTTTTTAGTTTAAATGACCACCACACTGTGTGCTTATCACAACCAGGTACCTTCTGAGTAGTGGTGCAGCACTGCTCTCTCTTCACAACCTATGCCACAAAAGAACAGAAATCTTCCACAAGTAACAAGCTGAGAGGCACTTCCCAAAGCCTGCTAAGTATCCCAGTTACCAAAAATTGAGGATTTTGGAGATACTGTAGAATAAAATAGGCACTATTTTCTTTTTGTTTGTCAAAAAGAAAAACTTTCAATTTTCCCTCTGTTATTTACCGGGTTGGAGTTTTTCTGTTTACATTTCAGTGTCTCCTGTTCCAATGGACACTGCAATTTAAATAAACACATGGCAACTTTTAATTTTTAATTTTTTTTTTTTTAAGATATGCTGCCAGCAGTTCTAATGCAATTTAAATCACCTACCTTGAAAGGGCAAGGGACTTGCAAGCCCTAAACTTACCTTTTTCTGCATTACATTTTCTAAATATACGACAGTTAAAGTTGACTGTCTCTTAGGTCAAACCTGTCATCACACTCACCAAGACCCTTCTCCAGGTACCCTTAGACTGATGTTTTGCAGGTCAGAATTCAAGGACTTGCTTAGAGCAGTTTATAAAGATGATAACAACCACTTCTTCTCACATCAATTAGCAAATGAAAGAAAAAAAGAAGTGACAAACCAAAGGAGAGCTCTCTAATGCCATTTTTCAGGGGAGGCAAGGAAAGAACTGCAACTTAAGCTAAAGTGTAAACAGACATTTGGTTTTGTCTGCTTTGTTTGGTTTTCTGTTCTTCACAATCTTGGTTAGCCACTTTGATTTCAGGTATAATGCAGAAAAACCTAAGTGAGGTTGTTCAAGGCTTCTTGAAAGATTTTAAAGATTCCTCAGTTGTTAATGTTTCTTGGATAATAAAGACTCAAGAGAATGCTGAAGCTCCATTTTTATAAACTTTCTATGCACTCTGGTATGTTTTGCTCTGAGTTCCAGTTCCCCAAGTCACATGGCTTCACAAGACTAACTCTGTAAATTTTATTTTTCTATAGTTCTTTCAGTTGCAATTATGAACCTATTCAGAAAAGACAGCGTTATTATGAAAAAAAAAAACCTCAAAAGAATAAAAGTCTGAAACTCTCAGGGAAGCTAGAGCTTCGTTTGGAGAGAGAAGAAATTATTTAAAATTGAAAAAAAAAAANATAAAAAAAAAAAAAAAAAAAAAACCACTAAAAAAAAACCAAAACAAAAAAACCCTTCAGTTTGGCAACAATTCCTCAGAAAAGGCATTAAAGTAAATATCTGATTCCAACTGCCCCTCTGGAAAAGCAATGCTGAGACCCTCCCTATTTCTGCACTGCCTTCCTTTTGTCCTATTCATAGCACATGCAACAGAGGCTCAGCATATCCACAGACAAGCACTAATTCCTAATCTCTACTAGGCCAAGCAAAAGGCTCTTCATGTGTTAGACAGAATTACATCACAGTGATCTAAACTGACAGTGAAAAAACCAGACAGTCTTCCCTTCCAAATCCACAAGGCCACTCTAAGCCTGCTATTTAAGAAGGGAGAGAGAGCGAGTGAGAATTCAGAGTAAAACTACTTCCTCTAATGCTTATAAATAATATTATTTTATGCTTAAACCCCGTTTTCATAACTGAATCACTCCCAGTTCCACCCTGCTCATCTTTGGGCTGAATTGGAACAGTACATGGGCCATTTTTGGTATCATTTTTTTGGTCTGATACCTCATGCTGCCCACTCTTCCATTCACTTTGTTATTATCATTTCAATTAACATAATGGTGTCCTGAGAAAGAGGAGTTTTCAAATATAATAGAAAAGTTACTTACATTTGCAAGAACTTCTAACCTTTCCCTAATTTTTACCCCTATTTTGCACCAAGCAACAGAGCCATCAGCTTGGGATTTTAACTCCATGAAACTGTAAGAATAGGTGTAGAATTTGACTTTTAAGTTTCCTCAGTGCTATGTAGCCAGCTCTACTTTTAAGCAACAGTCATATACCTACAACTTGGTACTCTCCAGACATTCCAAGGGTCACTGCAAGACCAAACACCTAATCCCAGCAGGCTGTATCAACTGCTCAAGTATTCATTTTGAAAACACAGGCATACACAGTAAAAGGCCAACCATAATACATCCCCACTCTCACCCTGCCTGCTCTGGGAGTTGTTCTTTTCAGCTTTCCTTTCAGCTGCTCCAGCACAGGTTTACATTTAGCTTTATCACTTGTCCAGAGATAACAGCAAACTTACTTTTTACTGTGCAATGGAAACAGCCAGGCCTGGTTTGCAAACAGCAGAGCCTTGCTCTCCTCTCTGGAAAGGGCAGGGGAGGTCAGGCAGCCCACATCATCTCCAGTGCCCACTAGAGACACAGAAATGCCCCCCAACTTCTGGAGCAAGCAGCAACAAGGCCATTTGAATTGCTCCTGTCCTCCTGCCGCACTGGAGTTTTCCCTGGCTTTGCCTCTGTGCCTGCCAATGGGGCAATCATAACTCTGACCATTACTCTTTTCCTTTTTCCTAAGTCAACCCATGTACCCATCCCATGCCTGAGGTACCTGCTCCTGCCACACAGCTTGCCCTAATCTTTGTTTGTCACTCATCTTTGGAAACTATCCAGCTTATTTTGTGAAACATCCAGTTTAATTATCAGTGCCAGAAACGCAGGGATAGACAGAAACACAAGACAAGCAACAAGCAGAAGAAAACCACCAAGAAGAAAGTTTACCATTGTAACAGTCAGTGTTTTCGTGGAAAAAAAACCCCTTTGCCAATTTTTCAGACTTGCTGCAAAACCTTTGAAATACCATTCAATCAAAACTAGCAGGGATGGAGAAAAGGGACTGGGGAGCAATGCTGATACCCTAAACCAAGCCTGACATTTGAATGATGCAGGATTATTCCAGTTATTCCATCTCCAATGAAAAATATGTCAGAGGTTAGCTTTATGAAAATCAGTTACACCTGCCTCATAGTACTTACTGTGAGATATGATATCCATAACCTTCCTTTAAAACCAGAGTCCTGATACATACCTTACCCCTGGTGCAGGGGTCAGATGGCACTGGATGGGCTTTGACAGAGACCTCAACAAGCAACCATCACCTCGGTAACATAGGGAGAAAGCTGGGTCCTGCCTCCTGCAAATGGATAGTGACAGCCAAAACAAAACAGGGTTCCAGCCTCTCCTTCTTAAAAATCCACTCAGTTGCTGGGATGTTGCTAAATTCATAGCTACAGCACAGAAGTATTGATTGTCATATCATCAGCACTCTCAGAAACACTCACAGTTGTTTCTTACGCAGGTGTACACACAAGTTATATGTGTGGATGCTTCCTACCGGAATCATTCTGACATGCATCTATAAGCAAGTCCATTGTGAAATTCTGTTTCTTGGGTTTGCTCTGTTTGTTTGTTTTGGGGGTATTCTTTTTGTTTGTTTGTTTGGGGATTTGGGGGAGAGGGGAACGGGTGGGTGCATTTCTTCCATCACTGCCAAATATATCTATCTCTTCCATTCCCAAATGGTTCTCTCTCATCACAGAAAAATCTTCAGTAAAGACAGTAAAACTGTTGCTGGAAAACAGTTTCAGACAACGTGCTGTGGAGTGCAAGAGAATCTGGTATTACTTCGATTTTGCATCAACAAGTAAATCATTTTATTTTGCAATTAAATGAAGTATCGTCATTTAAGGCAGGTCATGTAAATATGACTGTGTTTTTCAGTCCTCTCAAAGGCAAAACTTTTCCTGTGAACCATCATTTCTTGGTGTCTTACAGCTACTGAACCAATCCCTTCCCTTCTTCTAAGGTTTTTTTCCCACTGAAGTTACACTCATTATGGTTTCCTCTAACTGAACCTTTTGTGGCCCCTTCTTTTCCCTCAGGTTTCTCCCTGCTTTTTTCAGTCTGCTGCTTTGCAAGCACCTCTTTTTTTGTGCCTCTAGCTCGACACAGCTCCTTGCTGCAACCCCTGCTCCTCACAAGAGAGTGACATGCTCCCCTCACTGCCTCAGCAACACAGCCAGCTCCCAGAGCCAGCAGTGCCCAAGGTCAGCCCTCTGCACCCACAGGCTGTACTTAAGTTACTTACATGCTATTATATCTAGTAATATTTTCCAAAATATTAGTAGATATCTTCAAGGATTGAAAGAACTACAAGATTCAACAACACTGAACCAGTCATGAGAGACAAATTATGTCTACCAGCAGGAACAAAGGAAAGTATCTGCAGTGTACAGCAGTTGCTAGAGAGGATCTCTGTGTTTCTGTGAGATTGTTGAGACAATACCAGAGCTTGTGTAGGTAGAAACACCAAAGATCACCTAAAAGAAGTAAAAATGAACCATTTCAACTTTGACATATGTTTCCTATCCAACAAAGCAAACCCAGAACCCTCATCACCGTCTGACTACTTGTTGTTAAAATTAAAACCTTAAACACATAAAGCCTCTAGCAACTCAGTCTTCTATACACATAAAATATGCTAAGCAAAGAAGCTCTTCCCCCCTTGCTTTGGCTGGAAGTTCTCCTCCTCATTTATTGATACATCTCTTTTCAAAATGACTCTGATTCACTTTCACTGAAGTCACACCATGAGTGCTAAAGGGGCAACATGAGCTCCTGGGAGGAAGATACAGAGAAAAAGGGTCACTAGAATCATTAGGCGTGCAGCACTTTTCCATTTAAGATGGGAATGCAAATCACAACATTTTAATAGCTGATTTGTAGGACATAAATTCTTTCTTTTAAAGCTAAAGGACAGACAAACAAAGTCACATGCTGAAGTTTTTCAGGTGTGATCCCACACCCAGGATAAGCCTGTAACCCAGCATTCTTCTTCTGTAACTGGGAATTTATAAAATGGAAAGAGCTCTTGAAACAAGCCCCAGATTCTTGCCTTAATGACCAGTCTAGCACAAGCCAGAGATGAGCTTCAGGTGTCCCCTGAGGCCTCTGCAATCCCTTCCCCAAGAGGCCCTACTGACCACAGCCCTCCCTCCCACTCCAAAGGCACACAGCCCAAGGAAACAGCCTGCAGGGATGCTTCCAGACCAAAGGCATAGAAAAAACACTAAGTAAAATAAAAAAACATCAGCAAAGCCCACCATGCTACATTTTATAAACTCCACACAGTGCAGGCCTGAGGATTTCCTTCTGTAGAATTCTTGAATAAAAAACAAAGTTGAACCATTACTGAGTGCCTTCTTTTTAAAGAGAAACAACATTTTCACATAGATTTGATTCTCTACAGAAACCCATGGCTCAAATCACCAAAACCCTCCCAAGTCATGCTCAAAGAACCATTCAGTCATCCATCAGGAGAGCTTTAGATTGGATATTGTGAAAAATTTCTTTCCTAAAGGAGTGCTCAGGCACTGGCATAGGCTGCCCATCAGTCACTAGCCCTAGAAATGTCCAATATATGTGTGGATGAGGCATCTGGGAATGTGGGTTAGGGGTGAACATGGGTTAATGGTTGGACTTTTCCATCCTAAATGATTCCATGATTCTTACCAGACACCCACAGAGTGTTTGAACATTCTGGACTGGTCCCAGTGCCACTGCTGACTGCTCTGACCATCTGACTGGTAGTGATTGAATGAACTACCCAAATTTTCACAGCAGCACAATCCTAAATGCATTTGTCCCAGCTTAGAAAGCTTCTATATACAAAGAGAAGATCATGTTTCAGGAAAGGCTGTATCACCTGAAATACCATAACCAGTACAACATCCTAATTTCCATCAAAAAGGTGCAAACTGCACAGGTTTGCATCTGGGATGGCTCTCAGAGAACAGCTGTGAAAGCCAAGGTTACAGAGCTCTCTTCCAACAGACCATACTGTCTTCAGAGGCAGCTCAATGTTAAATGGAAAAAGACCAGTTACTTGACTAGGAACAACTACCCTTACCCTACCAAAACCAAAATTTACCATTACCATTATGCTATGCAATATAATGACAACACTCTGATCCAATTCCAGTTCAAGAGGAAACCTCCTCCCTCATCATGCCAGTCCAGGTAAGTGAGACCAATGAAAGAGCATGGAACATAACCTTTAAAATTATAAGAAGCAATGTAATATTTTTTTCCCCTTTTCAGGCAAAATTGGGAGAGATGAGAGAAGCCAATAAAAAAAAAAATCAGCTTAACTTGCAAGAAAGGAGACAGGAGTATGTGTCACACCACCAGGAGTGAAACCACCAGAATGATTCATATAGGACAAACATGGAGCAATCTTCAACTGCCTCTCAGAAGCTACTCTGATAATGATCTGGGCTTACTGTACTTTGCCACAGTGGCAAAGCTCAGGCTGGTTGGTTACACTGTCAGCTACTGTTCCCTCCACATGGAAGGGGAGTTTTCCCTATGCCTGTCATTCAGATCTGTGAAAAACTATACTACTGTGGACTTTCATAAATGTTGTTTGTTTGTTTTGTTTTTTGTTTGGTTGGTTGGTTTTGTGGACAGCCATGCCTATGATTTGGGCCATGCTGTATGAAAATCCATTTTTTTCTAACAGCTTAAATCTAAACAGGTAAAGGGTTACAGACTAGAGAGCTTTAACAGTCTCACAGCCACACATGAGGTTGCTGCTTCCTGTCCTGCCTCCCCTCTAATGTATATTCCCCTACCCCAGGGAGGGATATCCAACTCACCTATGAAACAATCTATGAAATACCACTTCCAAATCAGCTTTGGGGAGAAAGGAAAAAAATCCAAAAGCATACTACTATCTGTTAAATTGTCTTCTAATTGAAGACAGTCGTCTAGCATTTGGATTGCAATAGCAGAAGGGATGGAGACTCCGTCAAGGGGCAGCAGCTTCACTTGCCTTACTGAGCAGAACAGATGCAATGAAGCAATGCAGCACACGGCAGTATGCAGATTTTCCTCTGTCATTACACAACAGGATAGGAAAATAATTGACTCCTTCAAACTCCCTGGGACTGAAGGTCACTAATCTTCACTTCCCAGACACCCAGTTAAGAATTTGGATTCAAATTCTCAACTTAGAATTGCGAATCCAAGGTCCTTAGCTCATCTCATCAGTTACGAGTTGAGCTGTTGTCTCTATCACCAATATTCCCAGCAAAGTCTGCTCTCTTGCTTCTCCTCTTTCAGTGGGAAAACTTACTCTTGCCAGCTGGGAATCCTTCCCTACCGTTTGGAAAGGTCAGCACGGGAAGTGTTACTTATCCTGTGTCACACTGCTTCAGCTATCGCTCGAGAATCACCAGTACCTCGTGCTTAACCCTCCTCAGCGCTGCTGGATCATCCCGCCCTATAAATAACCCCATAATAAAGCCGCGCTGCAGGCCCAAGGGGGCACGGCTGGCGCTACCTGCAGTGTCACAGGTAGGGCCAAAACCCTCCCCCAGCCTCCGGGCCCACGGGCGGTGGGAAAGGAGCTCCCTACCCTTCGAGAGCCCACAGCGGCCCGGTTACCGGGGGGGCGCACCGGGCGGGATTCGCCACCGGCCGGACGAGAGGGAAGGGCAACCGGCTCCTGAGCCGCCTCCCCCAGGGCCCACCCCCGGCCGCCCCGCCGCACGGAGAGGGAGCGGGGCGTGCATGACTCATGTCTTTTGCGGGCTCCCGGAGCGCTCCCCGCCGCCGAGGTTGGCGGCGCAGCGTGGCCCTGGGGCGGCCCCTGCGACCCGGCCCGGTGCGGGGAGCGCCGGTGGCATGTGGCCCGAGCCTCGCCAAGGGAAGCGGCGGCCGCCACCACAGCGTGGGGCCGGGCGGTCGCCACACACACC
>VXAU01003156.1:2547793-2577183 GCA_013399695.1 Formicarius rufipectus
GCCCCCCGCGCGGCGGGGGGGGGGGGGGGGGGTCGGGTGAGCCCAGTAGGAGCCCTGCCGAGAGGGGAAGGCACGGCATTTTTGCGGGGCCTGCGGGACCCCGAGGCCCCGGGACCCTCCGCGCGGGGGTCACTGCTGGACACGCTCTTGTCAGACCCTCCAACAGCGCTGTTGGAACACCGGAGGGTGAGGAGCATCCTGGTGCAAAGCCGGGCGGCTCCCAGGCTGAGTCCTGCCTGCGTGGGAGTGCTCAGCCCCCGGGGGAAACGCTGCGGGGAAAGTCGCGTGTGAAAGGTCCGTGTGTTAAACCAGAATGTCGCTGTAGCCCTCTGCGTGACTCTGCTTCGCTTCCCAAGGGCTGTGAGAAACTTCCCTTCCTCGCTTTGTCTGCCTCTGAGAAATTGCTGGGTGGCAGAGGAGCCTCACGAATTAAAGGAATGTTCGTCCGTGTTGCAGCGGGGTTTGGTTTTGTTTGGCGCTGTAAATCGCTCGTGGAGAATGGTTAAGCAGGGATCAATGACATCAGTTGTCGGGAAACAGTCTTGGAAGGAATAGCTGCTATCAGAGCGGTCTTGCATGGTGATAGAAGGCTGATGGATAACCTCTTCAGTAGCTGAATACTTCTTAGGTCATCGACCAGTGTAAGGACTGAAATACAGATGTTGCAGATACTGGAATTTAGTTTTAGCAGGAAATTTCACTCGAGAAACATGTTATCCAGGTTTTATTTTGTGTGAGTAACCAGGGTGTGAGATTTTTGTCAGTAAATTCAGCTTCATGAGAAAGGACAGCAAATTCCTTCAGTGTTTAACATCTATAATCCCTCCCATTAGAAACTTTCCCCAAAACCACCTCTTCCTTTTTGGGGGAGGGGAAAGGAACTTGGTAACCTTTACCAGTGAAGCTAAGTCAGAGTGAGCTAAAAAGTTGCATCTTCCTAAACAAGGTTGCAATTGTGTATATATACAAATATACAGTAGCTTTGAGAAGCAAATCCTGCAAATCATCCCCGATTTGAAACAACTTTTCCTTCTGCCTGACACAAAAAGTTGCTCTCCTGTTTGTTGGGTGCTGGGCAGCTTGTTTTGACTCCGAGATGGCTCTTTGGAGGGGCAGACTAAAAAATGCTGCCCATTGAAGCAGTTTGGCATCATTTCACAAGAAGCTGAACTCGCTGGCAAAAATTTGCTTGCAAGATGGAAAGAAATCAGGCAGTGATCACTTCAAGTGTGTAGAATGAAAGTGGTGAGAGAAAAGGTGCAGATGGAGCTGGGGAGTGGGAACAGATCCCTTTTGGTTAGAGGGTGAGCCAAGGAAGGGTCCACAAAGGGGACTTGAGGTCTCCTCACTTGCAGGCACTTACATATGCTGACACTTTTAGGTTGTCACAGTAAATGCTTTGATCTCTTGAACTCATGCAAATCAGCATGATAGGACTGATGGTTGGTCTCTGTTTATGAACAGACTTTTTTTGCACAGAGGTGTCGGATGAGAAATTTAAAAAAAAAAAGTAGTAAATTTGCTGTGACTGTCTGTTTTTCACATGCAGCTGTCTGTTTTTCACAGCATGTAAAAATTTTATACTGGGAACAGAAGGTAAAATGATGGAGTTTGCAAGCATCCAGATGAAAGAAGAGGAGAAAAAAAAATTCGTGTTGAAGTTGTTAGCTCTTTACAGAACACTCAAGCATGAACGGAAACGTTGAGGGGAAGGAGGCTTGAAAAGAAAAGAAAACAAAACATGAGTTTTGAGGGGGTTTTTAGCTTTGAAAAAAACTGCTTCCTGTAAAAGAGCAACTCGTCTTTGAGCAGGATATTTGGTTTGGTTACTTTCCGGAAAGGGTGTGAACTCTTCAGGCTTCAGAATGGCTTGTCACACATCTGGTGCCTTCAGCACCCCCCCATCCATGTCTCTGGAATTTCTTGCCTGGCTGTGTTCATAGGAACAAAGGCAGCTGAAAGTTCTGCCCCTCCTCAGTGCAGGAGACTCAAATACTTGCACCCCGTGAGGAAGTTGGCACAGCTTCAGAATCTGGCCATGCAATCAGGAATGCTTTTTTTTTAATTTACGGTGCAGCAGCGGATATTACACTGGTTTGTTGCCTTTTGGTGTGTTTTTTTTTTCTTGTACAATTTTTAGTGAGCTGAAAAACTTTTTTTTTTTTTTTCCAGATTTGTTCCTGTCCTTCCCTAAAAATGTCCAAGGTAAGAGCAGCATTTCTGTCTTCATGTAACGATGTGAAACATGTCTTATATTTTAATATTAATCTTCATGGACAAAATGTGAAACCTGTGTTTGGTGGTGAAGTGTATGCTATGTTTACAATCCATAAGAGAGAATTCACATTTAGAAAGCATAATATTGAAAGACTGAATGATGTAAGACATATCCTAAAGTAGCTTTTTGCAAGTAAAAACCTCTGCAGTTAACTAATGCTCTTGGAAGACTTTAATTTTGGTCCTGGAGTTGTATACAAGCTCCCTGGGGCATCTTCATTGAAACTTCCATTCTGCTACTCTGTTTTGAGCAGGAACCAATAAAGAAAATTGTTATGTTCTTAGACATAATTTCTTCATTTACAAATAGAACCAACTGATTTTCCAGTAAAATTCTTCATTAAAAATGTGGTGATCTACAATATTGTTGACATGCTGGACTTCATCTAATTCTTGACCCCCAGGATTTGGTATGATACATAAAACATCCATGTTGGCCTGTTGGAGTGAAATGAATGGTGAAGGGTGTTGAGTAATGTGTTTGAAGAGGAAAACTAAGAGATCTAAAGATTTCTCTGCCATATTTGTAGTAGTGAACATTTGAAACACTATTGTGTAAGTTCCCCTTCCCTCCACACTCTGATAAATGATTGTTTGCGATTTTGTTTCTTTTTTTAAGGTGATCTTGGCTGGAGAGTCAAACAAATTAAACTTTTTTAATTATTGTTTTATTTTTTAGCAACAGCCTGCTCAGTTTACCAATCCAGAAACTCCTGGCTATGTTGGATTTGCAAACCTTCCCAATCAGGTTCACCGAAAGTCTGTGAAAAAGGGCTTTGAATTTACTCTTATGGTGGTTGGTAAGGAGGAAGTGTTTTAATTTTATAGTCTCTCTCAAAATTGGTACTTGCTTACAGGGAATTCAAGCTTAAGATGAATGTTACTTCCACTATTGTAAGGCTTCAGCTTGCATCAGGAACTCCTCTGTACTTTCCTTTAAAGGTTTTTAATTTAATTTTTTATAGTTTATCAATTCTTGCAGTGGTTGTTTTCCACACTACAAACTGTCTTTGAGTGCATTAATAAGTTTGTGGGTGAAGAAATCCTGCTGTGCACTCCAGCAATCATTTCTTCCTTCTTTTCCTCCTGTCTCAGGGGTTTCAAGACTTCCATTTAAAATGTAGTTTTAAGCTGGTTTTGCATTTGAATACAGTCTTTATTCACTTGCACGTCTATATTGAGAGACCAATATTAAGGAGAGCATTCTATTTAAAATGTTGTTTACACTTCCGTATTCAAAAGAATCTGAACTCTGGTCTTCCCAAACCTTCTAAACACTTTTGTAAAAGAAGGCTGAGAATTGGACCAGTTGGTTTTGGTGCAAGCTGTTACTTTTTATATGGATGGATCATGATTTTCTGTTAGCAATTGTAATTTAAAATGTAATTCTATTTAATTCCTTGAGAGTCTATGTTGGTAGCTGGAATAGAAAGAAAAATCTGGTGTTTTCAGAAATACCTTGATCCTTTGAGAAGCTGGTTACTGTTCTTGAAGGTTATGTAGACTTCCAAATCAGACTTGGGTGTCCTCTTTGTTTCTGCTGTTTGGGTGCTGAAGTTTCTGAGTTTTGGTGTTTGAGCTCTGTCATTCTTGCTTTTAAATAGGCTTTGGCAAAAAGTGCCCTAATAAAATTAGGCTCTTTGTTACCTGGCATTGCAAGAAGTAAATCCCATTTGTGTGTTGGATTTCTCCAAGAGAGATCACAGTGGGAATGAGCAAGAGAGGTGGGATGGTACAGGACAAGAGGTGTTTAAGTTCTTAATTGTTTTGGATTCTAGTCATCACAGAGAGTCTGTATTCTCAAACCTTTCATTACTTTTGCCAAATGACAGCCCTAGAACTGCTTTTATCCTCTTTCTGTCTTTTGTACTTCATTGGTGGACAGACTTGGCCCTTCTCTTTGCATTCCTGGATTTTTATTTTAGTTGTTTACTGTATCTTTCATTAAATTTCCTTTGGGTGATACCACCCATGAAGGATATCTTATAAAATCTAGGGGGAAAGCCAAACTATAAGGAGCTGCTTCAAATTATGGTAACTCTCCAGAATTTGCTGTTCTGTGAGCCTAAAAATATGAAAGTTCTGGAAAAAAAAAAGATGTGCTTTATCTACTGCAGCTAAACTTAATTTCCAGATCTCTTTGAGACTAATTGTGAATAGTGCCTTGTAAAACAGTTCTAGCAGAAAGTAATGTAAAATTATATAGACCAACAGTTGTTTCTGGCCTCTTGTAAAATAGAAATAGAGGGGAAATTACATGGTGTTAGAGTATGAGAAAAGCAATTAATCCACCCATGTCAGAGTAAAATGGAACTTTACAGTCAGTATTCTGAGGGATAAATGACAACTACAGGAAGAACTTGGAAAAAATTAATTTCATTTTAATTTGGAGTGGTATTTTAAGATACACTAGCAAAGGGAGGTGGCTGATGTAAGATAAAATAAACTGTGCTTTAAGTTGTGGATTATTTCAGCAGTTTGGTATGTGAATTCTTTCCCTTCAAATATGAATAGGGTTTAAGCATGTTCTCTTGTGGGCTGTGTCACAGTGCCTGTATTGAACAATCATTCTTCATTTAAGCTGCCATCCTTCTTAATTTCTGAGCAGGATAACACTACTTTTTAAACTGTCTACACTGACAGAGTCCCAGTCTATAATTTTACTTTTTCACACTTCTTTTTTCCTGCTGTTGTCTACTGTGGTGTCTGAAAATATGAGCTGGAGTTTATAACAGTTTGGCTCCTTGGCTGTGTTGCTCCCAAAGAAATCCAAATCACTTGTGTTTAATAACAATTTTGTGTTCATTCTCATTATTAAGCTATGACTTCATCTAAATAGTTATTTCACTTACGAGTCACTAAACCATTTGAGCCAGTATAATCCTTGATAGCAGCCATGAAAAATGATTTGGTTGATGTACAGTATTTAACCAAACTGAAAGTCTGGCATGTGGCACTGGATGAAATCATGGGTTTTTTTGTTGTTTTTTTGTGTCCTGTGGCTGTTGGGTTACTCTGGGTGCATGTCTCCTCCACCGGGGAAGGTTGCACTGCTACAATCTCATTTTGAGAGTAACATTCTATGAGGTATTAAAAACTGGCAGCTCCTACTCAAATCTTCATTTAAAAGCAATTTCCATCTCTCTCTTTCTTTTACTCAGATATTTGAGTCAGGCTCCTATTTCAGAATGGTCTGTCTTGCTCATGGATTTTGTTGCCCCCCATTTCTAACGTCTAATTTTTTGATTAAGTTTATCAACACATGAAATAAAGCTAAAATTTTAGGAAAGGATCTCTCCAGTGAATTCAAGTACTGGCCATTTCTAGTGACTGCTCTTTTCTACCCTGTGAACATTTGTTCTGATTAAGATCTTGTTCTTTAACTAATTAGTTGGCTTTGAACTTTCTTCATGGCTCAGTCAGTAGCCCCAGAACAGAAATCTAGGTATGGTACAATTTGGTAATCCCCAAATTCATCAGAATAAATGTTCAGTGGCTGTGTCATGTTTCTCTTTCCTTGGGTTCTTTTTTTGCCATGTTAGCACAAAAAGCAGAAATAAGTCCCTCTTGATGATGTCTGGATCTACAGAAGTTAAGCAATGCCTTTTTCCTTGTTGGAATTGATGATATAGCCTAGGCATGGTCTAGTTTCTCACTGGGTATGATCTTCCACATTCTGGGGTGATAACAGAAAACCATGCCTTAAAAAATTAGGAGACATGAAATAGGAAATAATAAGTTTAAATTAATCAGAACTCCACTTGCCTGGTAGATTTAATTCAAAATCATCAGTGAAAGCTCTGGAAAAGTGCATTGTAAAGGTGAGATGCAAGAATTGTTATTCAACCTTTTTGTGAAAACTTTTCCAATCTAAAATTTTAAGCTGTAAATTTTCAATTTGAAAGAAACCTGAAACAATGTATAGTCAGATAATACTCTCTGGGTACAGTTGAAATTGTTTATGTAAATATTTTGAATTTGTCTTTGTATTGAATCCCAGGTGAATCTGGATTGGGAAAATCTACATTAATAAACAGCCTCTTCTTGACAGATCTCTACCCAGAAAGGATAATCCCAGGAGCTGCTGGTAAACACTCCTTTGTTCTGGTTTCTCTGTACTCAATGATTTTTGGAGTTCAGTGATTTTATCTCTGGATTTTAGTAACAGCCAGCAGTGATTTCTAAACTGTAGCAGTTTCTAGTGTATTTCATGACACTTGAACTGTTTGATAAAATTGGTTTCCTCTGCTCCTATTGGATATTTATTACTTATTCTTTGCATGTATTTTTTTAGCACGTAGAAAGTTGATCCCTTCTTCTGCTTAGAGAAAGTCATTGTGTGACAGAAAGATAAACAGTCAGAAGTTTTATTTACTTCTTAATCAATTGCAAATTTAAACATATAAATTGTTTATACTTGCTTGAACTTGCACCTTAATTCCTTTGCTTTGGGTTGATATTTAGTGAATGTGAACTTCACCTCCTGTTCTTCTTAAGTCACTTGTCCTTTTTTTATTCTATTAACCAAGGCATACAATAATCCAACAAAAGAGAATATTGTAAGAAAATAGAGGAAGATGCTGTTTTCCCCCCTTTGCTAATTGTGGAATTACTTGCTTTAATAGTTTATCATGCTGGCTGATGATTATTATCACATTCAGCCTTAAGAAAAAAATCCATTACATAAAATATTGTTCTCTGATTACTCACAGTTTTTTCTCAGTTGCTTTTGCCTTAATTTCTCCATTATATTTAAGAGAAGTATGAAATCTGATACTATCCTCTAACAGCATCTGAAGAATTTATGTACTGAATCTTGCTGTTGTCAGGGCCTTAGGATGTAATCCATAGAATAATATTTATTTGGCTGTATTTGCCAATCAATCTCTGGAGCTTATCTTACAATGCCACGGTGTTACAAGTTTGATTCTGAAATACCGAGTGTGTTGCCTTTCAGATAAGATCGAGCGCACTGTGCAGATTGAGGCGTCCACGGTGGAAATTGAAGAGCGAGGTGTGAAACTGCGTCTGACGGTGGTGGATACACCAGGATATGGGGATGCCATCAATTGCCGAGACTGGTACGTGTACAGAGAATGGATCTTGATGTGTGAATAGAGGCTGATGTGCATTTGGTACATGCCCCTGGGGGAAGGAAGCGTGGGGTGGGGTGTGAAGTACTGAATATGAGGCGCGATCTTTAGAAAGCCAGGCCACTGCATCCACACAATACAAGTAGATCCAATTGTCCCCTTCCTCCTCCCACCTGGAGGCAGGGCCCCTCTAGCTCTGTTCATAGAACTCGTTGGTCACTTCTTGTAAATATGACCTGGAGGTCCCTCCAAGAGAATCAGAAGCAACGTCAGCCCTTCTATCCTGTCTGAGGACTTGCCCACTGGAAACTAGAGTGGTATTTATCCTGAAAGAATTTTCTGCAGTGGTTGTTCTTCCTCTCAGCTCATGCACCCATGATGCTAGGGCAAAGGTAGGTTTTCCATTCCACTTCCTCATGTCCTCTCTGTGGCCGTGCAGGTAAAACCACAGGTTACCTCATGGAGTATACCCCCTCTCTCTCTTGCTCCCAATAGCAGAGACTCTGGTCTGTACTCTTTTGAGACTGTGAACAGTCTTGGACAGTTTTTCCACAGCTGAGGCAAAGGTTGATAGTGAGGAAAAGAGATGACCTTCATATTGCTGGAGTCAGGTAGTCATCTGAAGCACCGTTTGTCCTCCTTCTTTCGGTGACATCAATGACAATGAGCTGGTGTATGACAGTGGTATGCTCTGTACTAATTTCTGCCACATGGGTTGCCTACACTGGACCTCACCTGGATTTACAGGGCACTGCTTATTATTTGAATCCCTATAAATGACATCCAGTACAGCTAATTCTCTCAGGCACCTTTTTTCAGCTAATTCTTTCAGACACCTTTCTCCACGGTGTTCCACCTGGTTGGGTGCACTGTTAGATCATCCTCGAGAGAATATCATCCCCTCACTCTTGACAGGAGTCACCTCCAGAGGCTGAGAGTTTCTGTCCTCCTCCCAATCCCCTTGTCAATGCCCACATCCTGGGACAGGGGTCCTGGTTTCTTGGCTCCACCACCATCTAGTGTCACCCTGTCAGCTGTGGTATCCCACCATCAGAGCAGTCAGGTCACCAGGGGCTCTTCTGACTGCTGGCTGAAACCTTGCATATCTTACAGCTCACCTGGGGAGGGAGATCAACGATTGTCTCTGGCCCTGCCTCTTCCTCCTGTCTTGAGGGTCCTGCTTTGTCTTCATCCCTCACTACACTTGATTTGGTCCTGCATCTCTTCCTCTGTGCAGTGGTGACTGCTGCTGGCACAGGTTGTTCCTCTGGTTTGGCTGCAGTTTGAGTAGCCACGATGCATGTTGGTCTGCCTTCCTCCTTCTTCCCCTGAGGGTGCTGTCTCATGACAAGCAGTGTCTGCTAAGCAGTAGCCAGGACCCAACACATTGCTCCTTCCTGGAGTTGCCCTTTCCTGCTGGTCTGGAACCAGAACACCAGTGGACAAAAAGTTGGACCTGAGCAGGTGATGTATCCTTGCAGCTCTGAATTGCTGAACTGCATCAAAAGCAGTGTGGCCTGGAGGTGGAGAGAGGAGCTTCTGTATCTCTGCTCTCCTGAAACCTCCATCCAGCTCTGGAGCCCCAGCCCAAGGCAGACAAGGTGCAGGTGCAGAGGAGGACCACAAAAATGATCCAAGGGTTGAAAGAGCAGTGAAGAGAAGCTGAGAGATCTGGGCTTCGATCTGGAGAAGAGAAGACTCCTGGGAGACCTTACTGAGGTCTTTCAATATGTAAAAGGAGTTTAAAGGACAGATGGAGAGATACTTAATCTCGTGGCCTGTAGTAACAGAGCAAAGGGCAACAATTTGGACACAGGGAAGTAGTTTTTTACAGTGATGGTGTTGAGACCCTGGCACAGGTTGGGCAGAGAAGCTGTGGGTGCCCTATCCCTGGAAGTGTTCGTGGTCAGGTTGGACAGAACTTGAAACACCCGAGACCAGGAGAGGGTGTCCCTGCCATGGGCAGAGGCTTAGTATTAGGTGATCTTTATAAAGGTCCCTTCCAACCTGAACCATTCTATGATTTTTGAACAATTTGGAACAAGAACCTTAAATTATCTTGAGCGTGTATAATTATTGCTAATCAAGATATAAATACTAACCCATGAGAAATTTGTTGTAGAACTGAAGTTGTGTTATTTTATCTTGCTATATATAGATATATATGATCTTTTTTTATAAGAATACACATAGTATCTTTTAATTCTGGAATTCAATTAAATTTTTAAGATATGTGCTCTTCTACTTTTCCAGTCCTACAGAATCAGTGTTTTCTGTTTTTCCTATCAGAAGGTTGGTTGAACAGCAGGATGTCTTGTTGTTTTAATATTACCCTTGAAACAGCACTAACGTTATTGACCCTTTGGTGATTTCTCAAATCCATATTTATTTTGCAGTTTTAAGACCATAATTGCTTACATTGATGAGCAGTTTGAGAGATACCTGCACGATGAGAGTGGTTTGAACAGAAGGCATATCATAGACAATCGGGTTCATTGCTGCTTCTATTTCATTTCACCTTTTGGTCATGGGTAGGTGTTTCTCTGTCAGTTTTGTTTTTTTTTTTACGTTATTTAATTTCAGGGATTTGTGGTTTGTTGCTGTTGACTTAAATCTTCAGAATCAGGTTGCCATCACTTAAGGAAGTGCTGTAACTGCTGGCATTAATTGGATGTATTCCTTTTCTCTGTGTAAAGAGAGGTATTTATGTTGGGGTGAAAGTAAATCGGTAATTTAGTGTAAAAATAAACGAAACTTTTTCCATATTTTGATTTTAGCCTTAAGCCTCTGGATGTTGAGTTTATGAAGGCCATACACAACAAAGTAAATATTGTACCAGTGATTGCAAAAGCTGATACACTTTCTCTGAAAGAGCGAGAGAGACTGAAGAAAAGGGTGAGTGTTTTTCTAGCTGGCAGAAATGTGCTGTGCTTTGATTACAGCAGTATGATGGCTGAAGACAGGGGCATTCTCATGAACCTTACTCAGTCCTAGCTGAGGAAAATTTAATCTCCTGCACAGTATACCACCATTTCATTGTAGTTTGAGATCTTGGAATTTATTGTATTATGTGTTTAACTGAGAAATTGTCCTTAAAATGTTGTTTACAAAATGGCAGATTGGCTACATTTACAGTTACCTTATGAGCAAATTTTGAAACTTTGAAAAAATGCTTAGATGCATTTGCTGATGGTAATTGATCCCTTAACTGTTTGATCAGTCCCAAAGCAGAGACTGCATCTAGAATATATATATGTATGTGTGTTTATTTTTTTATTATTATTATTTTTTAGCGCAGTCAGAATTCTGATGGTTGAAAAATGGAATTTTCAGATATGTTTCTGATTTTGGGCTTGTTTTTCTTCCACCACCATGTCACTCTTCTTCTAAAACATTCCAGTTCTTTCTTCCAGAGGCAAGACCTCTTAACACATTCAGTCTTGCAGGACTTGATGCCATATTTGCTGGAGGGAGAGCAAAGACTGAAGGAGTCAACAAACTAGCATGAGTTAATAACAGCTATGAAGTTTGGAAAGAAGGGTTGGAATCAACTTGCTAAACGGGATGCTTACTCCAGTCTTGGCTCTTGTATTTAAAACCATACCTATGATTTTCTTCAGTTATTCTGAAAATCCTTATAGCTATATTGCCTAATTTGGAATAAAAATAGAGGGATATGCTGTAGTAGATATATTTATTGTGCTAGCATTCTGCAGCAATAAAGATTATTCTTATTTAAAGAGCAAAATCTGGGCTTATGGCAAGTGGACTGTGGCTGCAGTTGCCATTCTTGGCGTTCGTGAAGACTGAAAAAAGTATTTGTTGTGTCTGTAGCTCAGTTAGTTTTTTAAACACTCACACCTCTCCCACCCAAGTAGTAATACAAAGGTAAGAGCAGGGAGGTTTAGGCTGTTCAAAGCAATTATGACTTCTTAGTCAATGCTTTTATTACTACAAAAAAAAATTACAAAGGTTTAAAAAAGCACTGTTTCCACAAAGGACAGTGTTTGTGTGAACACTGTTGTTTGTCTGAAAGTCTGTGGCAACCAGTTGCTGGATATACCAAAGAAATAGAGTTTAAAAACAAATCCTTGTCAATTTGGGTCAGTAAGATAGATCCAGATTTCTTAAGAGACTGGGTATTAAGTAATTTTATGTTAAGATTCAAAAGCACTGACTGTACCTGTATATTATCTCTCTTTTTTTATGTTACAAATCTCAGATTCTAGATGAAATAGAAGAGCATGGCATCAAGATTTATCACCTGCCTGATGCTGAATCAGATGAGGACGAAGATTTTAAAGAGCAGACCAGGCTCCTGAAGGTGTGGCTGGCTTCACAGATTATAAATGTGGATAATATATTGTATTTCTTCAGACTGCTCAGATGTTCTTGAAGGACAAGACCTGAGATGAGACCTGGAGTGAGTCACTGTGTCTCTGTGCCCAGACTTCCCTCGCTGGAAGATAGTGGCAACAATTACATGTTTGGGTTTTTTTTCACACCGTCAAATTAAAAGAATTACCAACTTATTACCATAGTATGCAGTGCTGAGCAGAACAAGAGTTGTTCTGGGATTTGTTTGCCCCTGGTTCATTATTAGTAACTTTTGCACTTTTGGCTTTCAGGCCAGCATTCCATTTTGTGTAGTGGGATCCAATCAACTCATTGAAGCCAAAGGTAAAAAAGTTAGAGGTCGGCTCTACCCGTGGGGTGTGGTTGAAGTGGAGAACCCAGAGCACAATGACTTCCTGAAGCTGAGGACCATGTTAATGTAAGTGTGGAAATTCCAATTAAATGGTAGCTTTCAAACCAAGATACTCAAGCACCATATTAGGAGTTTGAAGTGGTTTGAGTCCTTGGAGACATTCAGAATTTGCCTGGGGAAGGCCATGAGCAGCCTTGACCTAGCTGAGCCGGGCTTAGTCAGGGACTGAACCACATAGGCCTCATAGGTTCTCTCCAATTTGAATTACTCGGTGATTCTGTGAAAGTCATCTTTTGTCTAATTCTTTCATCAATGGCAGTGTTGTGGCTCCATTCAGACCCCCAGAAACATAGAACAGGGTGTTTGATGCCTTAGGCTTATCTCAGTGTATCTATAGGTAGATACATCTGCAAAGGAGCAGACTTCCAAAGTCCACAGGTTGGTTTTTCCCAGGCTTATCTGCTCTGTTTCCCTGCCCAGCTTCATCAAAAGGCCTTGCCCAGAAGGACAGATTCAGTCAGGGCAGCCACGGGGCTGAGATGGTTTCTGTGTGTCCTTTACTGCACCAATTTACCTGAAATTAGCGTTTAAAGTAGGAGTTTAAGAGGCTGTGCACATTGAGCCAAGGCAATGCAGAATGTGAGAGCTGGTTATTAAACAAGCTGATGGGACATGGGGATGTTTTATCTTTTAATTCCTTCTCTTCCTCCAGCACCCACATGCAAGACCTTCAAGAGGTGACTCAGGACCTTCACTATGAGAACTTCCGTTCTGAGAGGCTCAAACGAGGTGGCAGGTGGTTGTTCTCATAGTTATACATTCTGTTTCTTCCTCTCCTGAATTCATTTCTTGGTCTCTCTGTCTGCGTCTCACCTGTTGTTTCATTGCTAGGATTTGTTAGATTAAGGGCAGCTCTGGAGCTCCAGCCAGCACCAAATTCAATCAACCAGCTTGCAGTGGGTGTAAGAAAAAGCATTTGGTAAATCTGGAGAGACAGTTGTGGCATTAAAACAGAACAGTTAGATCTGTGCTTTGGTCTGAGGCTTGAAAACAGTTGGATTGGAATGTTGGAGGTGCATCAGTAGTGCAGATGTCCATGATAAACATTGTCTTAAAAATCTGCAAGTTAGGTCAGGGGTGATATACTAAAAAAAGTGTAGGTGGTTGTGTTTGTTTGTTTGTTTTCCAGAATTAACAACTGGAATATTTGGACTGTGTCTTAAAAAAAAAAAAAAAAAAGGATGCTTGAGTCCTTCTGCTTTATTAAACATGCCATGCATAAATCATTTTCTTCCCATAGCAGTCACAGGGCTGTCAGCCCTATTGTAAGCTGGGGGCGAGTAGGACACAGCTTTCCTGGTAAGAGAGAAGGGCACAACACCTCGTTTGGAGCTGCAATGGGAGGCTTTGTAGAGCTGAGTCGATGGGTTCCTGTGGAAAACGGAGCGTTTCCTGTTTGGATGTGTCAGCTGCATCTCTTATTGTGGCCACCAGAGGGTTCCGAACTGCACATTTCGGGGGCTTTGGTGCACTTTGCAAAACTTTTGCTGTCCTGCTGTTGACAGAGGTTTTGTCACATGCCTGGTCAGTTTTCAGCAAAAGGAGTTTGCCTATAGCATTGGCCTACAAGTTCAGTTTTCCCCTCGGACAAGGTGCAAAGCTCTCCTGGCTTTTAAATCCTAACTTCTGATGTTTAAGCTAAAAAAAACCCCACAAATTTCCCAAGTTCTGGTGCCTGTTATCCAACAGATGTGTACAAAGGCCTTAGAATTTTAGCAACCTAAGGTCATCCAGAGTTAAAACAATCCGTACAATTTTAGAGTATTTAAAGTTCCCTCTGCCAACGACCCGTGGCAATAAGTTGCTGTTAAGGTGGGGTATGTGAAACTAAAACATGTCTTTGTAACTTGTCTAGTGAAGTGGCCCATATACCTTTTGTTTTCACATTTCTGAAGTGGGTGTTAGAATGTAGTCAGCTTTACTATAAGTGAGGGTAGTTTGTGTATGAATATACCTCTAGCTTGCACCTTCCCTACCAGGAGTGCTTGGCAATAGGTGCTTGTTGATTGTATTCATTAATGTTCTCAGAGGTTTTTGGGCACAGAGGATTTTTTGGCAATCTGTTTCACCAGTTTGTTCACTTTACATTTTTGATGACACTTGACTAGATCAGTTAGTAGATCTTTCCTGTTGTGACATGGAGTAGGAGAAAGCTATTAGCAAAATGGTGGGTAATCTTGAATAAAGCCTGGGCAGTCACTTCTTCCGGGTAACAAGTGGCAGAACAACAGAAAGTGGCCTCAAATTGCACCCAGGGAGGTTTAAAATTTATATTAAGAAAATTTTTCTTCACTGAAAGGGTGGTCAGGCACTGGTACAGGCTGCTCAGGGCTGTGGTGGAGTCACCATCCTTGGAAGAGTTGAAAAGACTTGTGGCTGTGGCATTTGGAGATGTGGTTTAGTGGTGAACACAGTGCTGGGTTAATGGTTGGACTTGATTATCTTAAGGGCTTTTTCTAACCTTGATGATTTTCTGTTTCTAAAAATATTCATCTTGTTTCAGGAAAATAGAAGATGAAGAAGTGAATAAAGACCAGATTCTGCTGGAGAAGGAAGCAGAAGTAAGATGACAGAACTTTGTATTCTTGTAATGGGGAAATTTTTGTTCTTGTATCACTACTTTAGGTCAGATGATTTATATGATCTTGGTAATTTGTAAAGGAAAAGACAGTTACATGTATTTACCACTATAAAGTTATATGAAGTGTACTAAGAAAACACAATGCAAAGAGGTATAGAGGAGTCTTAGGATAGAGATATGTTGGAACAAGTTGGATCTGGGAAAATGTGATCCCATTGCAGTGCTCAATGATAGATGGAACAAACACTGTGTGAGCAAGGAGAGCCATTCTCACAAAACACATAAAGGTTCCACAGTTGACAACTGCGAATTGGGGAATAAAATCAGTTCAGCTCTGCAGCAAAGGAGGGAATGGTCAGGAATAAAGAATGAAAGAGAAGTCCTAATTCTACCACTATGGCAACTTCATAATGTGTAACCCTACTGCTGTATTTGTTGTTCCCTTAACTCAAAAAGGGTATATGCAAGACTAGGAAAAGTGCAGTGAACAGCAGAAAATGGGCAGAAGGGCTGAAATGGA
Organism: Formicarius rufipectus; assembly: GCA_013399695.1. Taxonomy (NCBI): domain Eukaryota; kingdom Metazoa; phylum Chordata; class Aves; order Passeriformes; family Formicariidae; genus Formicarius; species Formicarius rufipectus. The sequence continues at coordinate 2,563,033 of VXAU01003156.1, forward strand.
GACCTGAAACAGGTCCTGTGCAAGGGGAGATGAGGTTAATGCTCTTGTTGGGAAGTAGGTGACAGAAGGGAAAGAGGCTTACATGATCATAGATGGCAGGATAAGTGGGAATCTACTATAAAAGCAAGATATCTTGGTTAATGGGATTAATAGGTGGCTGATTTCAGTCAAAAAAGATGCTTCTAAGGTAGTCTGTAAATTGTGGAACTCATTAGCACAGAATTTGTGCATTGCAAGATTTTTTTGAGCAGATAAGCTCAAAAATGCTGAGGGACTGGAGAGTTTTTGCTTTCTCCATGAATATGCTCACTAAATGCAAGGGCAGGATTTTTTGCTTTAGCAATTTCCAAAAGGACAGATTCTCAGGTTTGAGAGCATGTGTGGGTAAGCACTGGGAGTGGACATCTAACTGTCAGGCTCTTCCATGTGCTTCCCAAGAGCCAGTACTGGAGAGGGGGCTGAGTTGGGGGAATACCTTGGCCTGCCCTTGCACAAGCACAAAGTCAACCTTCTGATAGTAATTTTAGTGGCAGTGGTGACACAGGTCTCAAAAGATAACCAGAGTAAAAATGAAAAGGATTGTTGCTTCCAGAAGTATGGAAAAAAAAAAGGATAGTATGACACTCTACAGGTTTAACTTCATTGTAAAGCTTAACTGTTTCGTTTGAGTACAATAAAAGTGCACAAAAGCACACAAAATTATTTCCAGTGAGGCTGACTTGCCACCTGTCAGAGCTGGGTACAGTAAAAGGATTTAAGTATTATATGTTCAACGTGGTTGAATTAATCTTAGTAGCTGAGTGACATCATTACCTTGTGTTTAAAAACTCTAAAACTGAGCTTTGACTAAGTTTAATAATGGTGTTGTGTCCTTGGATGGTTTGCCTGTATTACTTGCTTCTACCTAGTCATCAGTAGCAAGGGAGTTGGGGAGTAATCCTGGCAAACACTGGTATGGCTTGGAGGGGTACAAACAAGCTGCTTTTCATCTGGTGATAAACTTTAGTAACTATGTTTGTTCAGCACCATCATTTTTATGCATTTAGGGACTCTTAAAAGTCCCACCCCACAGTGCAATATTAAAGCCTGTTTATTTCAGTCAGTAAGCGCCAACCTCTTCAGGGATGAAAGATACCATAACCCAAGGTCAAGTAAAAAAAAAAAAAAGCATAAATGTGATCCCCTGATTTATATAAATAAATGATAGGTTGGTGACAATGAAGAATTATGTTCTGAGGAGAGATCAGGCTACAGAATTCTTCTGTGCTACTCCCACAGCTCCGTCGCATGCAGGAGATGATTGCAAGAATGCAGGCACAGATGCAGATGCAGATGCAAAGTGGAGAAGGTGACAGTGGTGCAGTTCATGGGCACCACGTGTAAAGCCTTGGGTAAGATGTTTAAGCACCCACTGAAGGGGATTCTCCTTTTTAACTGCTCATTAGTGTGGTTGGTGTTAAGAAATTTTGGGGAAATGTTTGTAGGATGGGTTTCTGTAGGTTTCAATTTTAATTTTTCAGGATTAACTGCTGTTTGTGAAGTGAAATGGTTTGGAGATATTGTTGTGGTGTTGTGTGTGTGTGTGTGCAAATTTTCCAGAAAGTCAATACAGTAAGAAACATGGAAGAACTCTTTGAAATAGTTTAAACAAGTGATTCTCAAGCTCATGATGCAGCCATTGTTTCCTTGGAACTTCTAAAATGTGGGTTCCTGTGAGAAGACAACTGATCTGAAACTGTGTTTTTCTGTCTTGTTTTTAGAGACCTGGAGTTGGACTGCAGTGGTGTTAGAGCAGAAAGGATGCCTCTTGCTCCCACGCGACTTGGAGCTTGCTGTAGAGTTTAATGTGGGAATGTTTTGTGGTAACTCTCGTGAGATGTCTTTTGTAACTTGTAGTCAGACAATATTTTATATATTATACACATTTGACTTTGGTTTTGTTTAGTCATTCTTATGTTGAGGCTGTTTTCAATTTCCCATTGTACTAGGGATACAAAATAGAAGTTGAAACTTTTCTAGCCTGATACAGCATTAGAGAATGTTTGGGTTTTTTTAATGTATCTTATTAGCTCCCTGCTTTTAACTTTGTATTCCATTTAGGAAAAAAAAATGGCTGTCAGTGATATCTTGTTCAGTGCCAGGTAACAGTCACCTCACTAAGGATCCCTGTGAGGTTAATTTTATATATATTGCAGTGTTTACATGTGTTTATCTGGGAGACCACCAGCCCTTTCTCTATCTCTGCTCACTGCAGGAAGATTCCCTTGGCCTCTGCAAGCATCAAATGAAAATTCAAGCATGCCTTGTCTTAGCAAAAGAAAGAAGAGGAAATGCCTCTGTGAGAGGCACACTGTATGTTACATGACAGGCATTATTTCCTTCAGATTTAACCCTGAGGGTTATTATTTTGCCTAAAATCTCTTACTCTATTGCAGCTAATTTTGAAGAGTTTCTTGTAGGTTAGCACAAATCAGTCCTGCTATTTTCTGGCATTATTCTAGCCAAATAAACTTGAACAACGCTGATATTGTTAAGTGATGTAAACCCCAAAGAGTAGTTTTCTATGCACAACTATTTCCTATATAAAAAAGTTCTATAATTCCTAATTAGTATTTTCATAGTATTTCTAGGGCAATGCAAACTGTTAAATAGTATAAAGTATATACTAGTACACTCCTTTTTTTTAAAGTACTCTGTGCCTGACAGGATCAATGCAAACTACTTTAAGCTCCTGCTCCAAGGTGGAGGCAGCAACATTACTTCAGAAGTGACTCTGATTTTTTTTCTGTTGGGCCAAGGTCACTTCCCTTCACACTGATAGGAAAGGAGGCTGCTCTCAGCATGCCTGGTACTGTGTTTGCAGCAGATAAGCACATCTGGAGCACAGCTGCCCAGGTGGGAGCTGTTGGCTACTGCTTCTGGCAAAGCCAGTGCTCAGATTTCTTCATCTGATCTCTTACAAAACATCCTTATCTGAACAGCTCCTAGACAGGTGTCATTGCAGCTTATTCCTTCTCCTTGAGCTCAGGTGCAGCTGTGGCTTTTATAGTGTTTTTAATGTTTCTTTGACAAAATAATAGAATTTCTACAGCTAACGTATCATTCCAGTGGTACTTCAGTGGCTGGATTAAATACAAGTCTGCTAAGCAACTGAGACTTTGACCTCCTGAAACTGCTGTTTATAAATTGTTTTATGTTTGAACCTTTCTGAAAATGTGAAGTAAAGCCCTGCATTGTAGCCTTTGCTGGGGAGCTCCACCTCTCTTTACAAAAGCAGTTACTGACATGACTCCTTTGACTTTCCCTCACCCTCACAAAAGTAAAAATGAGAACCTCTTTGTACACTGAGATTCACAGAAGTGTTAAGTCCCCATTTTGTCAAATATTTGCGTATAAAACTTGGATGGGAAAATGTGTCCTTCTAAATTCTTGAGTTGCTTTTTCAAAAGAAAGTATAGAGAAAAAGTAATGTGGCAGCACTGTCAGAGACCACTTGACACAATCTTATTTATTTCTGTTGCTATGAGCCTGTACTTGAAGAAAAACTGTGAAATCTGCAGTGTCTGCACAGGGGCCTGGTTGTACATGTCACTCTCCCTGTGTATGTTGGGTTGATAGCTTTTTCCTGTATTTTTTAACATGAGAAAGAAGAGCAAATTGTCCATGTGTTTAGTGCTGTTTGGTCACTACCTGTGGAATTATTTCAGGCAATGTGTGATTCCTTGAAATATCACATATCTATTAAAATATTTGATCAAGATAAAGTATTTCATTTGATTCTTAGCTGAAGAAAGTTTGATCTACAAATACTAGCAGGAGAAGTACTTTTTTTGTGTTGTTTTGGTTTTTTAATGGGAAAAAGCAAGTTTACGGCACTTGCCATCGTAACTGCAATACTCAAGACAGAGGTAATGGCTTCTCCTTCCCAAGTCCTTGGGGCAATTGTTCATAGTGTCTCTGAAACAGAGTTTCATAGGGATGTCTCTGAAAGTCCATTTCCCCTTCACTTTTCTTGGGATGGTCTTGAAATCCATGGTTTGGAGTTAAGACGTGGAAAGTGAGACCACTTGTCTCTGAGGCTGTTTCAGACAAACTCAGCTGCTGACAGAAGAAACACTTGAGCAGCAGATAAGACTTGGGAACAAAAGGTAGATGCAGTTTGGTGGCTTACTGAACCAACCACAGTTCTTTTTCTGGTATGCATTGTGATGGTTTTCATTTTAGGGGACAAAATACTTTGGAATTTGCAGAGCTTTCTAGTTGGTAGCAAAAGTGACTTGTTCTTGGTACAAAAATCTGTTATATTCTGTTTTATGTACTCCCATTAGCCAAAAGGATAATAAAAAAATGCTAAAAAACAAATTTTGTGTTCATTATGATTCTTTATTGTAATCAACCCTGGCAATATTAATTTGTGGTGATGTGTTTGAAATATTGTCCTCATTTCTGCCAGGACAGGGTTAATTTCTCTTTCAGCAGCTTTCATCAAACTTGCATGTCCCTTAGTCATTATGTTAGCACAGAATGGAGCTGCTTGTTCTTAGGTAGGGATTTCAGGGTCACTATTTTCCCCAGTGAGTCCTGCTTCGTCTCCTGACAAGAGCTCAAGGCTGGTTGATCTTTCTTCTACATATTCCAAAAGAATTGAGGCTTCATCTTCCTGTGAAACAGCTTCAACACCCCCTATGGCTATTGCTGGTGGCTCTGGCCTTGGTTTTGGATTCTTGAACTAATGGGGTTTACAGCAATACTTGAAATTGTGAATGTGTGGCTTTTGCTCATGCCCTGGTATGGAATGTATGTTTATATTTTCTTTACCTGAAAAATTTATTGTGGAACTGGTAGATTAAGGGAAGATTCATCTTTAGGCAATAGTGAGAGAAGAAAGCATCCTGAATATGTGAGACTTACTTTTTGAATGTTTTTAATTTTTTTATTTTTCTTTAGAATGACATCCTTTCAGTCAGGGGTAGAAGGCCACTTTCATGCAAATCAAATCAGATTCTGGAAAGAAGTGCTGGAGCATTGCACTAAGAGTGGCACAATTGCTGGAAAACTTATTATAAAAAAATCTTCCAGATTTGTTAGTTCCATGCATGTAAACACAAAGAATTGTAATTGTGGGCAGGGATGGACACAGTGTGACATGTAAACACCTCTCAAGACTGGGTAAGGGTATTGTAAGTTTTCTGTTCAGAAGCATGTGGATTAGTGCAAGTGGTCTTCCCAAACCTTTTTGTTGTACACTGTTATGTAAAAAAAAGGGAGATAGGTCTTGCAAAAAACCGAAACAATAAAAAGTATAAATATTATTAAAATCATTATAATCCAAACTAGCCACATTGAAAATGTCCTTTGTACATTGTTTTGCCATTGACAGTGGTAGCAGGAAGGTTACACTAATGCATTTTTTTAGCATATTGACTTATGTTCTCACATGCTAGAGCAAGTTCTGTTTTGCTTTAAATCTGCTTAATAGACCCAAGCTACCACATTCTTCTGGAGGAATTGCAGGGCATTGTTAGGATACAGCTGTGCAGATAAACTCATATGTTTGTTATATACAAGCACACAGATGAATCTATTTGGATGCAGATTTTTCTAGAAAAGTGTATGCGTATCTCCTAACCTTTTCTTCTAAATTAATTTCTCATGCAGTTTCTGCCTACACTTCTATGACTGTTTCTTTTCTAGGGTTTATTTTCTTGTGATCATCTCTGTGCTCAGGAGGTTTTTCTCTGCTTTCATCATACTTCTCCTACCATTTGGGATCCTGTGAACTCCTGCCATTTTTCTCACACTTCACCTGTGCTTTTGGGGTAACATTTTTGTAGGTTCCACTTGTGCTAGTTAGGCTAATGGTGGCTTGTATGTCCAAATATTCCTTTTCCTGAAGAGAGTAGTTGGAGCTTAGTCCTTGGCCACTGCAGCTCTTCAGCAAGAAGTGAGGGTGGAGATCGTTCAGGGCCTGTCGTGTGCCTTTTTCCGGCTGTTTTGAATACCAGGATGACTGAGCTGGAGATAAAATTTATGCTTCTTGCTCTCAGGCTTTGCATTTGGGTGACATCTGCAGATAAATTAGTCAGAGCTCTCTCTTCATAAACACTGCAGATTCAGTGACTGAGGAGAAAGCAGCCCTGTGGTGAGAGAGGAAAAGAATGCTTGGCATGTCATTAACGAGTGCTACCAAACCCCACTGTATTCGGTCTTTCCCTTAATGCACTATCAGTTTACTTTCCTGAGCAGCCACGTTGAAAGGTCCAGTGCCAAAAGGGACGGAGGTTTTCATTGTTTCATCCTCTGCAAAAGCTGGCAATTAGTAGGAAATCCTCCCAAGACTGAAGGAAATTCAGTTGAGACTCATGAATTGAGTCCTCTGCTGTTTCTGTCTGAGTAGGCACCATGAGTGCAGACAAGTGCCTTGTTTTCAGATAATTCTCCTGCTCCACAGGACTAAATATTGCCTGGGTCTTTCTGAGTGCCTGGACATGACCAGGCACATGTTGTGTGCCTGTTTGCTTAGCTACTCCATGGTGTTCTTGCTGGTTTATCTTCCTTCTTGTGCCCTGAAGAGGGATTTCCATCAGGATCTTCTTAGCTTGTTACACAGACAGAGTGGTTAAAAAAAAAGAAAAGAAAACAAAGAAAAAGCAACAAAATATCCACTAACTCTTGTTTTTTGACCTCTGGATAAAGAAAGATGAAAAATGTCACTTTTCCTGCACTGTTTTGCACACTCAGTAATAGATCTTGAAATGCTGCATACTTTAGGGGAGTGTCTGAACTAGAGGGTAAACGAGGTTGCTAATCACTCACAGTCTGGGGAATGTGCAAGCATAGAACACATAAAGGCTTTGGGAAGAGTTGAAACTCTTGCTTGGGAAGACATCATCTTGGAATTCAACGCAAAGAACTCCGTGGAATCACAAGCTCTTCTTTATTTGCTGTTTCCTCAACGCTGTGTGTGCAACAGCGCACAAAGAGCTCAACACGGGGCTCCTGCTGACAGAGAAAGCAAGTCAGAAAGAAATGCATCGAGGATTCCTGCAGTGGAAGAAAGCTGTGATTAAAACACTTCATCATTCAGCTTTGCTCTAGAGGTTTTCCCCACAGCCCACGACTCCCAAGGGCATTTCTCCTGAGACTCAACAGCTCTGCAAGCAGCTTGTTGTCTTGGGGCACTGTTCCCACCGTGCCTGCCACCTCCTCGTGGAGATGCTGGCTGTGGTCCTGGGCTGCTGCACATCCTGTTCCTTTGGACAGCCTGGAAGGAAGAGGGTTGGCAGCACAGGCCAGTTTGCCAGTGAGACAAGTGTGCTGGAGCAGCCCTTGGTGCTGTAGGTGTTTCCTGTGAGAAATAAGGGCTTAATTCGTGTCAAAAATATAACGAAGCACACTGTAGGGCTTGCCAAATTATTCAATGGGATTCTGAAAGCGTTGAATATTGTACATTTGGGCATTGGGGAATATGGCATAAAAATTTAGCAACTAAAAGCAAGACATGAACTTAGTTTAACATGTAAAAAGGGGGTAAAAGAAGAAAGCCAAAGTTAATGACTAAGGAGCCTTTTGATACAAGATAGATACAATGGAAACGAAGATTTAGCCGGGTAGCTCAACACAACAGGGAGACAGACCAACCAAGATAAGAAGGGAAGTACCCACAGGTGAGAGAGATAGAACTTGAGCAACAGAGACTCTCCAGTAAAAATTTAAGCTAAGAATATCACAGTCCTTCCTGACCCATGATTACCAAGAAACACCACACAGGTTCAGATGACAAGATTTAAAAGGCAATCATTTAACCAGAAATAAAGAATATATATGTTTTGACTGTATAGAAGCAGAGCCTGTGAGCTCTGACGGGGTGTTACTGACAGGGCGGTGACTCTGCGGCGCACCTGGCGCTGCCTTTTTTTACTCTAATTTTCATCACCTATACAATTAAAACAACCCTTTTTTGCTGAGTGACTTGGTCATTCCGGGTGGTCATTTATAACACTTCCTAATGAATCTCTTCATCATCCAAAAAACGCAAGCGGCTGTCACCTACTTGGGGTATCCTTTTATATGGAGATGTGAGCGGTGCTGAAGCCGGTGCGGTGAAGTCACATTTGATGCCATTATGGGTCAAGCCCAGGAAGTGGGAACGGAGTGAGGTTGGAGGGGAAGAAGGTTGTCCAAGAGGTGCTGTGGTGGCCAGACACGCTGCCAGCCTGATGGGATCACCTGGGCCTGGTTCCCAGCCACTGGCAGGGTGTGCCCAAGTTTCAGGTGCATTGTAGAGTTTCTGCAGCATTTAGCAAGGCAATATCTGATGGAGCCGTGTGTTTACAGGTTTCGTTTGGGTGCTTGAAATGCAGGAGACAAATGAATTTCACTCCCACCCACGGGTATGAGAGCCTGGCAGGTCAGAGGAGGTATCTGGCTGCCTTAGATGGGGAGCAACACGGTTTTGGGAAATCACCTCTGGCAAGAGCAGGGGAAGCTTCACAGCCAGCCTGCTCAGCTGTGTGGAACAGCCCCTTGGAGCAAGCAGTGCTCTGGTTTGATTGCTGTAGGAACCACTGACCTCTCAGATGGGAAAATAATGACGAGTTCTGCTCTCTCTCACAAGCCTAACACTCACCCTGATCCCTTCTAAACCTGGTGGAAACAGGTTTGTAGAACTGAACCAACTCCATACCAGCACTAGCCCTGCACACAGTGTTGGTGGTGATGCAGCCAGTGTCAGATTTAAGGCACTGCTGCACTCCAAGAGGCATCCACGTTGCCAGGCAGAAATTTCTGCTCCAAGCATGTAAGTCACAGCAAGGAAGGCATGGCCAAAAGCCAAGGAGATCCAAGCTATAAGGCATGCCTTCCATTAGCAACTTCACCCTGGTGTTGAGGCATCGTGTTTAAAGTGCCTCGGGCTGGCTGTCCTGGTTTTTATTGAGAGCCAATTTGAAGCTAGTGGGACAACAAGAAGGAATTGCCTCATTTTTATAAGCAGAAGCCAAAAATTCAGAGGAAAAACCCATGTAGGAAGCAGAGGAGCTCCCAAGTGATATGAAGGTAACTCGGTGTATTCTATAGAATGGGTAAATAAACACACTCTGAGAGCTAATGCAAAACACTCACTAAAACAGCTCTTCTGCTTCTTCAGCAGTGTATTTATTTTAAAAGAGAAATTCACTCACAGTAGAAGGCTTCATTCAGAACATGCCCATTCCTGTGTCTTGCAATTCCCCCATTGTTTTAAGGTTCTTGTTTCATATTTACTTTTTAAAAGCTTTCCTATAAGGCAGAGCCTAAAACCTGGGTCAGGCTGTTCCTGTACTGGTACTTGCTCTGAGTTTGGAGCTTCTGCCCTGCAAAGAACATGAGATTTGGCTCACCAGGGGTGTTTCACTCTCTTTGAAAGTTTGTTCCCACAGCAAGGAAACTGGTCTTGAATCTTCCTTTCCTGCCCAGGAAATAATCTTAAAAAAAAACTTAATCATGACAGTGAGGTGACCTTTCTTGACAGAATTTCAGATTTTGGGGGAGTGATGGTTTTTGTTTGGGGATGTCTTGTTTCCCAGCCCCCAAACACTTGCAGAAATTTTTGATGTAGATCTTTGTGGCACAGTATAAGTCGTGACTGAATCGAACCCTTGCAGAGCTCCTCTGAGGTAACAAATCCCCCCCGATTTGATGGGCAAGGAAATAAGATGAAACTCAAGGGGATTGAAAAACAAGCAAAAAACAAACAAGGGAGGTGGAGCTTTCTGACATTCTCGTTTCTTTCAGGCCTTGCTGCTCGAGACATGCTTGCTCACCCTCACCATGCAGGTTTCATTAAGTGCAAGAGAGAAATCAGCCACATAGTTGCAGAAAAGACTGATTATCAACATTTTGGCTGATAGAGTCCCAGAACTTACATCTATAAAAACCCACTAGGATTCAATTTAAAGCACATTGAGTGAAATTCTGGGCACGTTTGTGCTCTTATGCAATAGGATCGAGGTGCCACGTGGGGGCAATAAGGGATTGTCTGTGTCTGAGCTTCTACCCGTGGATGAAGAACACGGGAGACACAGCTGTCAGATTTTGCCTGGACTTTTGTTCCAGTGTTGTGGCTCTGCAGCCATTTTTTGTTCTTTGCAGCTTTTAGCTTGTCTTTGCTCTTGATTTTTGTGCTGTGGCTTCAGAACTGAACCTTCTGTGTAGGGAGAACGTGTTAGGACAAGTTCACTAATCAGAATGAGAGAAGCTGCAGAGCGAGTGTGTCTGTGTGTGCACAGGTATGAACATATGCCATGCTTAATTTGCCTGCTCTAATTGCCACTTTCACCATGAAAGCCGAGTTAAAATACAGATACAGTTATGAAATTCAAAGTAGGGGATTGCAAAAAGGGATTGCAGCCTCTCTTTTTTTTTTTTTTCTGTTAGCAGAAGTTTTTCCTGTGCATAAGTGACCAGGCCTGTTCTAAGGAATTGGTTAATACTGAGGGTTTAAGCCAAGGTCACAGTCTGAGGCTGGTGGACTTTGCACTTTATGAAGGCCAATATAATTGGTAGCTGCAATATGTGTAGAAGGGCTCCTAAAAAATGCCCCAAAGTGGAGCAATCTGAGAAGCCCAAAGACATCCTCCTGTGAGAAGTACTAACTCATGATTGTTGTATTTAAGACTGGAAGTGGAAAATCACACACCCCACCCCCAGCAGAGTCTACAAACCTGTAAGCTTCTCAAGTTGGTTTAGCAAAATACTTTTAATGCTGAATACCTTTTCCATTCCATCTCTGCCAGTAGAACAAGGTGCATTCTGCCTCTTTTTGAAGATTCTTCACTCACTGCTGTGGAAGAACAGTATTTCTCCTGGGCCTGCAGGTCAGTTTTAACTGTAAATGAGCCTGGAGTAAGAGTGTAATTCTGGCAAGTGGTATGCACAGGTATGGCTGTGTTCATTCTTTGTGCTCATCACGTGGATCATATCTCCTGTTGTCCAGTAATTCATGTTCACCTCGACTTGAGTCTTTTGCCCTTTGCTAACAGCAGTTGGCAATTGATAAAATTCTATTATTTCACTCTTTGCATGTTTTTCTGCCATCTGGGCTGTGAGTACAGAACAACACCTGACTATAGTCACTGAAATTTGCTTGGTTTTGCTGTGTGAGAAATGAATCAGTGCTCTTTGGTAGACAACTTGTTAATTGGTGATGAGATAGGTTAAGGAAGGATTTATTGATCCATGTAGACTAGTCTCTACTAAGATATCTAAGGTGATTTGGATGGCAATCCAGAAAATGGGTTGGTGAGACAACTATTCTCTGTGTGGTTCTTGCTGCACAGACCATCACAGACTGCAAAGTACTTTGCTGAACTCTTCATGGCTGAGTGATTTCCAGACCAGGAATATGAGCAGGATGATCACTAATTTTCATGACAGCCCATGTAAGATGTGAACACACTTGTGGAAATGCGAGTTTTCCCCTTGATGCTGAGTGGCTCTGCAGGTGGGGCTGCAACACCAAGTCCCCATGGTGCTGTAGACAGAAGGGGAGACATCGTGTCAGCTTTTGAAACTGCTTCCCTTGATGTTTTGAGATGGGAGGCCTCTGAGAGACAGACCTTTGTAGTGTCTATCTGGAAAATGTATGCTGACAAAATCAGCAATGAGTATAATTTTTCAGCCTGCAGAGTTTCTCTTTGCCATAGTGGAGGATCTGAAAGGCTTCTGAGAGAAGCTTCTCCAACTGCTCTTTTTCTTGGTTGGATAAGAAGTCTACTTTGAAGGACTTCCTCCACCTTCATCCAAAGGGTGATTAAAGGAAGAGAGGACATGGTGTAGTAAAAGGGCAATTCTAATGGTCTCACTTAGACCAAGAATATGGTGTGGATTATCTGTTATACTCGTTCAGTGAGCGTGTTACAGCTTGTTATCAGTTCCTGTCTCTCAGGGAGAAAGTTGTACTTTGTCCTGACACTGCATCCTTCCAGCAGAAACAATTGGCTTTCATGTGTAATGACATTCTAGTTTTGTTCACTACAATTTCTTCTCCTGCTGTAAAGGCTTCAAAGACTGCCTGGGTGGTTAGAAAGTTTATAGATGTCCTCTCAGGAAGGACACAGACACATCGGAGCGAGTCCACAAGTCCAGAGGAGGCCACCAGGATGATTAGAGGGATAGGGACCTCTGCTATAAGGAAAGGCTGAGAGAATTGAAAAAGAGGAGAGAAGAAGGCTTTTGGGAGACCTAATTGTTGCTTTTCAGTACTTGAATGGGCTCTAGGAGCGCTGGAGAGAGACTTTGTACATGGATCTGGAGTGACAAGACAATGGGGAATGGCTTCACAAGGCCAGACACCAGAATTAGATGGGATATAAGGAAGAAATTCTTGCTTTGTGAAGTTGCCCAGAGAAGCTGTGGCTGCCCCATCCCTGGAAGTGTTCAAGGCTGGGTTGGAGCAACCTGGGCTAGTGCAAGGTGTTCATGTCCATGGCATTGTGTTGGAACAAGATGGTCTTTCAGGCCCCTTCCAACCCAAAGCATTCCATGATTCTATGACATGATGGAAAATAATTTCTTTGCCTATGTGGGTAGAAAGGCCAGAAATGAGCTGAGTGTAGGAACAGAAGTGCTGGGGATGTGGACACTCCAACTTGCTGAACCTTTGTGCCTTTTCCTTACTGGATTGTTTCAGCATGGTAATTTACTTGTGTTTTGGGTGAGCAAGAGAAATCAGGACTACAGAGTGGTGCATAAAGAGCAGCAGCAGGATGTTGATGCTTCTAAAGACTCTGCCATATCTGGAATTATTGCTTCCTCTGAGTATGGTCATATGTGGCTTTTAAAGTGATAACATCAGATTTCATCTCAGACTTAGGAGCAGCTGTTTTTTTTGCAACAGAAAACTTCAGCGCTCGTTTTAGATGTTGAAGCAAATGATTGAAATGAAGATGACTCTGAAGTGTCTGCACTTAAGAAGGATGTGAAAATGTGTTAGCACTTAGGTTGCAGATAAACCTGTCTGCTCAGTTGCCACTGCCCATGGAAAAGCCATGCAAATGGCAGGCAAATAGAACACTGAAAAAGCTGTGTCAGTAATGAAAGCACTTCATTTAATTGAAATCACAGTTGATGTTATGAATGGAGTTGTCTAAAATACTATGTTTGCTTTTGCAACTTTCTTATTTTTTTATTCATAAGAGTCTTCAGCTCCATTTCAATTTTTAAGGGGAAAAAAATCATGGGATATGTTTTTTAAAACCTTGTGTCTTTTGTTCTTTTGAAGAGATGAGAATGCTGCCAGTCAGGAATTACTCATTAAATTTGAGAGTTGCCTTTTTCTGTGGGTGAGAGTGATGAAGTTGCTTCAAGTTGAAAGGGCTGTTCTGCACGATTTGTGTGTTTGTTATTCTAAAGTCATATGCTATGTTAATATTCTGTTTTTCAAATTGTTGTGAAAAGGTCAAGTTCTCAGAAACAAGGTGGCTCCTTGCATCATGCTCTTAGCCACCAGTCCCTGCCTAGACGCCTCTGTTCTGGATCTCAGCTTGTGGATGCAGCACCCACGTCTTTTCCTGTTCTGCAGCGCTGGGGATCTTTCTACCCCTGTTAAAAATTTAAGTAAATGAAGACTTACAACATTCATTCCGAGCAGAACACGCAAGATTTTTGCCCTGAACCGTAGAGGTTGGTTACTTGACGTGGTGTCATCCCCAGGGAAGTGCGAACGGGACCCGCGGGGTGTGTGTGGCTGGGGAGGGCGGTTTCACGTGTGGATTTTTGGGGGAGCTGGCGGTGCACGGGGGGCCGTGTGCGGGCTGCCCCTCAGCTCCGGCTGAGGGAGATGTTCCCTGAGAGCCTTTCCTCGGGCTGGGAAACCGCACTGCGAGGCTCGCTTTCCTCCAAAACAGCGCCCCAAGGTCGGCGGGGCAAGAGGAGGGGTCTGCCCGGGCTCGGGGCTGCCCCGGCCCCTCTGGTGGGGACGGGATGGTGCGGTGGAGATGCGGGACGGTGCGGAGCCGGGACGGGGAGGGATGGTGCGGGACAGGATGGTGCGGGGACGGGGTGGTGCGGTGCGGGACCGGTGTGGTGCGCTTGGTGGTACGGTGCGGGGCCGGGGTAGGATGATGTGGTGCCAGGGCGGTGGAGGTCGGGGGCGGTGCGGAGCCGAGACGG